>WTSP01024814.1:0-98038 GCA_025331215.1 Actenoides lindsayi | reverse complement strand
CCCCGCCCTCCTCCCCCACTCCCTCCCTCCCTCCCCTCCTTCCCCCGCCCGCACTCACAGCGTGACCCGGGACACGGCGATGCTGACGGGCACGCTCCGCTCCTTGAAAGCGGTGGTGATGAAGCAGCCGAAGGTGAGCGCCGCCATCACGCTCAAAGAGAAGGCGAATAGCGAGTTGGCCCGGGACAGCACGGTGTTCATCTTCCCGCCCGGCCCGGCCGCCGCCGCCGCCGCCCCGCACAGAGTCCCAGGCTCCGGCCGCCGCTCGGAGGTGGGGGGGCAGGGGGGCGGATCCTGCGGAGCCGGCGGCACCGGGACACGGCAGGAAGCGGAGGGAAGCGCGCGCGCGCGCAGCCGGCGCGGAGGGGCGTGGCCTCAGCAAGCGGCCGGGAGGGGCGGGGCCGGGCTACGGGGCTACCGCGCCTGCGCTCGCCCCTGTGGCGGGGCCGGTGGCGGCTGCGGCCGTGACCCCGGCCCCCTCCACTTCCGCCAGTCCTTGGGCGGCTCCTGTCGTTCGGCCGCGACGTGGCGGTGTGGGGCCCGTACCGCTCGCAGCCCACCCGCCTCAGCTCCTGCTCGTTAGCTCTCGGTTTTGGGCCGCGATGCCTTTTGAGGCCCCGCCCCCCTCCGCCTTGCTCCGCCCCCCCCCGGCCCTTCGAGCGCTTCTGAAACTTGGGAGTTCGGGGGGGCGAGAGGCGTTGTGGCCTCGGGCTGTCACCTGGTGCTCGCGCACAGCCGGGGCCCCTCCGAGTAGCGCGTGGTGGAGGCGCGTCTGCGTCCCCCGGGGCTGGGGCCCGACGGGCGGCTCCCTGGGGTTGCTGTTGGGTGCTCCCCCCGTGAACACCGGCAGTAGCTGCTCTTGTCCGAGTCGCTTCATCACTTCGGGAAATAAAAAAGGTTACACGCTGCAGCATGGTGTTGTGGATTAATTGTGTGCCACCTGCTGTCTTTCTCGGGCGTTTATTTTCAGAGGGAAGCTGGCTGAGTTTTGCACTGATGTAGTAAGATTTAAATTAACATTTGAGGTGAAAGCTTTGGTTTTTTCACTCGGTGTCAGTATCTGGCTTGCACTGGCGCTGTGCCTTGCTGTTCACGACCTGGTTTCCTATAGGATGTTCTGCACGGGTTTGGTACATACGTACTCGGTATGCAAATCAGCTTGTCCAGAAACACTTAGTAGCTGGGCCTGGCACTGGAATCTCTTTTTTCTTTACCAGATGGCTCTGTGATCCCATGCTGGTCGCAGCCTTTCGCCGCACTTCGAGTTGGTTGAAATTTCACTTCAAATCTGTGCTGGCAAAGCTTCGCTTACGTAGCGAGGTGGTTTCCGACTCCTCTTCCTAGGCCCCTACTTGGTGCCTGTTCCTGCTCCCTGACGAGGTCAAGAACCAGGGCGAGAGAGATGCCTGTACAATGGTTGTTGGTTTGATTTATCCCCCCCTCCATATTTCCTTGTATTAAGTACACCAGAGCTGATCAACACAGATTTCTCGGGCCGGACAACAGGTGTCAGCAGTGGCTCAGTTATGTGCAGCTTCCTTTTCCCAGTTCTAAGTTTCCAACGCTGTCAGTACAGGGGTAGGAACAGGAGCTCAAATACTGGGGTCTAAATAGGGGGAAGGCCTCATGGTGACTGAAGGAATACAGAGAAGATGTGGACTGTCAGGCCATTCTGAAACACGTTCTGTAATGATGGTGCTGTTTCTTTTCCTCCCCTGTAACTGAGAGTCGGGTCTATGATTTGGGAAAGAAACATCTTTGCAAATAAAGGTTGGGAATGGCAGATGCAAAAGATCACACTAATGCTCTGTGTTTCCACCCAGCTTGAGTCTCTGCGGCACATCTCTGGTTAGCCCTATTGTTAAATGCAGGATGTGAAGGTACCTAAGGGGACATTCCTTGCAGCTGAGAACCTCTGTTCCGCTGTGCAGTTGGTTTCTGTGTGTCTGTGCATTTACCAGAATGAAATCAGCCACAGGCCCAAAGAGGACAGGCTCCTGAGCAATATTCCAATGATCAACTCTTTGCTGGTTTCTGTTTGGTAATTCTCAATGTTCCTGATATTCCAGAAGAGTTCCAGAAACACAGAGAGTTTCTTGTGCAAAGGTTTTTGCTGGCTTGTTATTATTTTATTGTTTGACTTGCTATTCAAAATATTAATTGTTGGGAGAGAAAGGTTTTTGATTTATAGTCTGGAATGTAGCATTAGTAAAACCTTGGGTAACTGTAACTGAAAAGTAGGTGCTTTCCCCCAAAATATTTGAAGACTCAGAAGCAACAAGGAAGATTTTACAGCAAACTGGGGAACATTTGAGAAGTTGTGAAAACTCCACTGCAATAAAAAAGTTCCCAATGTGAATGCTGTTCTTTTCTTGGATCTATAAACAAACGGCTCAATTGCCTTTGCTCTTGATTTTAGTTCTCAAAGTTGATATTTAGAGTTTTTCATTAGATAGTAAACAACTCTGCTGTTGGGAAAAGCTCAACTGAGGCAGAACTGGAAGGAGTAGAGGTGAAATTTCCAAAGCAGCAGTCAAGTACCTGAAGAAGACTAAATTCAAAAGGTTTAGCCAAATTCATGTTAGCATATGTTTTTGAAGCAAATGAATAAATACGGCTGCTGCTCATGTAGTTTGGGATTTATTTTAGCAGAACCCTTACATGAATGTCAGTGTGCCTGAGCAATGTACTCAGGCCCAGACCAGCAGAGCATCTGAGACATGGCAGCGCTCAGGATGGTTCTTACATCAAGAAATGTCATAATTTTTCATTACAAATTAATTGATCAAAATGCAGAGCTGGGATTAGGAGCAGGCCTGAAACATAGAATTCTCCCTTCTTTTCCTGTCCTTTCCAAGAATGATCCGACTTTGGAATTGTGTTCTTATGCACTTTTTGATATATGAATCATGTTCTTTTCTTATAGTGTCAGCACATCAACGGGATTGATCCAAGTCAGCAGCTGATGATTAGAGTTGTCTTCTGAGAGAGAGCAGCTTGCTCTCTTCGGTTGAGATGCTTCTACTCTGATGTTCAAGTTAGAGAGTGAGTCCTTTAATCATCTAGAAACAAGATGGCAAGTATTGACATGGACCATCATCAGAGATTGCTAGGAGTTCTTTGTTTTTCCACTGAAATCAGATTGGTTCTGATGTGGTACACATAGATAGGTGCTCCAAGGTGGCTGACAGTTTGGGGCCATGGTTTGTGAATTCCAGGTGAAGGGGAGGTTTTAACTTCGGCCCAAGTGGTAGCAACTTGGGCCTTCTTGGGGCTTAAGTTTCTAACAAATTTTGCAGGTGAAAGTTTAGGTGCCTGTGGCATCTTTGACGTGTACACGGCCGTGTATATCCATCCTATATTTTAGTATAAATGTCTAAATCCTTTATTGAGTCTTTCTTTTTAATTATTGAAATGTTAACTCTTTTAAGACACAGTAGCAACACATAGCCTCAGATGAGGCTGGGTATGCATAGGTATGCAGACAAAGATTAAAATAAATGTGGCCATGAACAATCTGGGGAATTCTTGTATCTATTGCAACAGCCCCCTTTCAGTTAGCACCTCTTCTGGGTGGGCCATTTTTACAGCTTGTGTGGAAAGGCTGTGGCGAAAAGTAGTGTTTCTGGACTTCACTGAGGAGTTTTTGTTTCTCTTTTCCTCTACTTTTTCACTTTGGACCTACAAAGTACGGAGAATAAGAAGATAAGCAAACAGAAGGTTTTACTTGCCTCTGTATTCTTATTGCTAGTCCTCCAGCAAGAAAATCTCAGTGAATTTTTCATTTTTGATTTCAGAATGAATTTCATATTTTACAACACTCTCTTTTAGCAGCATAAGAGTGCTGGATTGGAGGTGGTATGAAATACTTTTGGCTCCAAAACCAACTGTTAAGTACATTTTGGAGCCCAACACAATTCATTTTTGGTTCCTGGCAGATTTGCTATTGCCCATTCCATTGCACGGAAAGCCATGTTAGGTAAAGTCCTCTTATACATCACTGATTCAGCTGAAACTCTCACACGGCATCGTGTTTTGCATTCTGTGGCAAGAAGCCCGTGTGCTGCTGATCCACATCACTCTGGTTTTACCTCATTCCCCAAGTCAGTTAGAAGTTCTTCATCACAGCGTATTTTTATATCTCTTGTAAAAGAACCAAGCAGAGACTGTCATGCCTCAGCTTGAGGAAAAGAATGTTTTGCTAGCTCTGTCATGATGATACCACTCAACTGATACCAATTTTAGTGGATGGCGAAACCTTTATGATATGAGCACTAGCACTGGGGGTCAGCTTATAGTGATATATGCTTGCAGAATGATGTTTTAACTGTCATCCCTACCAAAAACTGAAACTGGCTTTCTAATTTCCTTTTATTAATACTATTCATAGGCACCAAAATACACTTTTCACAGAAAAGAGACAAATTAAACCGCTTTTACGTAATCTAGAAGAAGACTTGACGGAAGTTTGAAGGGGATCTGAAGTTAAAGGAAACAGATGATTTCACTGTTTTTAGAAACAGTTTGTAATGAAAGCAAAAGTAAGTGTTTAAAGAAAAATTAAAATACAGACTAACATAGAATAAAATTAACAATTTTGAAAGGAATTCAGATTCCTTTCACATTCACAACTCTGGTATCTTGAGCAACCTTTTCACTTTAGAGTATTTGACAGTTGTCTCATCTTGATGACATAAGTTAAAGGTCTTAAACATAAATAAATAAAAATTTGCTATGGATCCAAAATATTTTCATAAGTCCGGGTAGTATTGATTCAAACAGCTGATGAAGTCTGTCTACGTTTCACAGTGGCAGAGAGGTGTTAGCTACAGGTGTAGATACGGTCTTTTGAAAACTGTCAATTGAAACACAAAATTTCTGTCGAGTTCATTTCTCATGTACTAACTGTGTGTATGATGAAAACCAAATCTGTGCATCGTGGCACTTCTGGGATGTGAGCGTTACAGATTTTTATGTTTATTTATTTAAAGACTGCTATCTAATAAGAACGTGACATTTTTGCTGTTCATTAAAGAAAAGATTAACTGTAAAAACTGCAAAAGTACCAGATTCAGTTACATGAATTTAGATGAATAGGGTGGTTGTGCTGCCTAATAGAGAAATGAGAAATGGCAAGGTCAGTTCTGCCAAGCTAGCTCAAATATCAAAAGCATAGTAGCTGTAGTATCACATACCTAAGGAAGAGGGTGAGTTGCTGAAGAAGGAATCTGTAAAGTTCCATAGACTTGTGGTTGGTGATGAAAACATTTGTCTGCACCCAAGAAAGGAACTAAACAAAGGGAAAGGGTTCACTGAAGTAGCTATATCAGTACAGTACAGCCTTCAAAAATCACAGCTAAACATCCTTATAAAGAGGCAGCTTGTACATGCATTTTTACATTCCTCTCTCCTCTCATAGTTTACTACTACTTTTTAACAGGAGGTTACTATCCCTGTAGAGGATTGGGTGGGAGGGGGTGTGAGTCTTTTTTTCAGGGAGAAATCCATCAGGTTAGTTTAAACTCATTGGCAGTTTAAATTGCCAGATTTTGAATTGAAGTGACTGAATGCCAATATACATTTCTTCCTGATGATTTCCAGGAAGGCAGAAAGAAGGGCAGGAACCTTTAGCTGAGGAATGGGCAGCTGGAGGTGGTAACTTTTTAAACTCCGGGGAGTCAAGATTTGCTAACGTTTGTCTGTCAACAGG
Source organism: Actenoides lindsayi (assembly GCA_025331215.1). Lineage (NCBI taxonomy): Eukaryota > Metazoa > Chordata > Aves > Coraciiformes > Alcedinidae > Actenoides > Actenoides lindsayi. Next base: position 92,328 of record WTSP01024814.1, on the reverse strand, counting down.
CTGTGTGTGCCTGCTGTCTGACACGTTTCTGGTGTTAGCAATGTTTCCAGGCACATACATGACTTATTTTAGAATCTTCCTCTGTAGTACTCTGAATAATTGGGTTGTATTAGCTATCCAAAGAGGACTGCAACAAATACAGTACGACGAATTTACAGTGTTTCTTAGCAGAACTCAGATTGAATTTATTTGTAAGCAGGTCAGTTATACCTGCTTCCCTTCTGTGTAAAACTTTACATGAGTGAGTATTTGCATTGATTAAGCAGATCAGGTATACTCATATGATAATGTTGCTGGTAGCAAGGATTGTTTGATGCTACACTTGAAGTGGAATCTGTCGGCACTGTGAGAAGCAGCTATCCAGTGGGTGTATAACCAGGTGATAGAGCTTTAAAGTTTCTCTGTTTTCTTTCAAAGAACTGAGAAAGTTAGAAAACTGGGATTTAATTATTACATAAACATCAGAGTTACTTTCTATGTTTTAATATACACGTGGTATAGAGAAAGTTATGTCTAGAGATACTGATTGATATTTAAATCCTTGACCAGCAATTTCATCCTCTGGAAATCCAGATGTGAAAGTCTGTGTGTTAGAACTGTTTTTCCAAGATAGGATTAGTATTTCCAACAGACAGGAAATTCAAAACACCTGAATAAAAACAATTTACATTATTTAAAAGTTAGCAATAGAATAACTAAACTTTTCATGATACAGCTGAAAGGTTGTCTCATTCATGTACCAGAATAACTTCATTTGTGTAGAACCTAAACTGTAGCAGAGCACTGATTTTAATACAATGGAGGGGGAAAAAAAAAGAAGTTCCATTGTATCCACCCAAAGGCATGAATTTGGGCTTTCTGGAGCAGTTTGAAAAATGATGGAAATAGCCTGCTACACCAAAATACAGAGATAAACTATTTCTTTAACAGAACATGTGTAAGACATTTTTCTGCCTTAAAGCTTTTTAAATGCACTGGTGTGTTTCACAGGCTTATGAGAGAAGAGAAATGGTGTCTAAATACATAGCTGGTCAGTAGAATGAGTGTCAAAGCCAACATGACTACTAACAGGAGGAGGGTAACATGTTTTATAACATCTATTCTGATTTTTCTCCTGTTACGACACTTCAGATGTCATTGCATTGTATTTTGAAAGAGATTTTTTGTTGAAGTCTTTATCTGGGTGATCAGGTTCCTAGCATGAATTCTGAGAATTGCAGAAATCTGAATGAACTTTGGATGTCAGTTATACCTCCACGGTGCATTGTTTGTGTAGATATTGGATAGGCATGACATTAGGCTACTTCAGGAAGAAAACTTGTAAAAAGGGCACATAGGCCTCTCGTCTGTTTTACAGTGTTGTGTTTGCTTCAGTTGGCAACACATCTCTCAGGTTTTCATGCTGAGAATATGGCTTTGTCCTGCTGTTGAGTATGTCTGTAGAATTTTTAAGGATAGCAGCAGTTCAGATATGTGAGCTCGGTCTACTTTGGACCAAAGTTTACGTTCAGTCGCTTTTCTTTTCATTCTCCCAAAACTGCAGCACAAAGTCTGTACTCCAGCCACCTCTCCTCTTCATATTTTACAACGAAAAAGTAGTGTCTGGGTTGTGCTAATGGACTTCAGTTCCTGTTTGGAAAAGGACTCAGCAGCTGTTTGATGTCTTCCAGTCACTCTAATTTCTGCATTTCTTGTAGCTGTCAGATGAACATGATTTGCCTGTTTCTCTGATGCGTAATATCCTTAACTTATGAAGCATTACTGAAAAAAAACCCTATTTTTATTTATTTTTTTTTTTTAATTGTTCTATGGTACATCTGCCTTTATTTTTTTATTTATTTATTTTGCCTTACCTTCAATGTTAAAGTAATATTTTGCATAACCACATATATAAGCAAATGTATTTTCAAGTAGTTTCTCCGTGTCTAGATTTATTCAGTTCAACTGCTTTGGATACAAAATAATAGAAAAGTTGCTTAAAGTACCTACATCAAGGAGGAACAACATAAACAACTTTCAATAACTTTAGACGAGTCAGATAAAATTTTCAGTATTGAGGATTAGCAACCCATGCACCTATTAAAATACAGGTCAGCAGGTCACTAAGCAGGTAATTTTTCATGCTGAATTAGACATTGCTACTAAAAGTAGCTCAGGCTTTTTTTGAGTCCTTCTTCAAGCATTGAATGCTTATGTCTGAAACCCGTCTCTAGTTGCTTCTTACTGGTTTTATTTTAAACTCTCTTCTGTTTTGAGGTCATTGTTTTAGAAGTTTCTCCTGGTGGATTGTCTATAACATATAACGTATTCTTGCAAGCATCTAAGAGATCCTGTTTCTCTCTGTGGCAGCTTATTTCATTAAAGTATCTTCTGTTATATTTGTTATTAGCCAGAAGTTTCAAAAGCAGGATGACTATCTTAGCTCCCACGTATTTTTTGCAAAATCTCTTTTATGTGAAGAAAGACATGTAGGTAAAATATACAAATAATTCCTTATACAGTATTGCGTATCTCATCTTCAAAAAAAAAAATCACTTTCAGACATTTAGATGCATCTTCAAAACACTGAAGAAAACCATTAAGACTAACAGATTTTGTGCCGTTGTCTATCATTACTCTTGTACACCTTATATTAACCTAATTTGAGGATATTACTTTAAAAGATTTAAGTAGAATGAAATACATTTTTCATAACTAGAGACACAGTATATGCTATAAAGAAATCATAGTCCTAAGGGATTTAAAATCTATGGTACTAAAAAACACCTTCAAAGGCTAAATATTGTATCAGTTGTGCTATTTTTCTTGAGTCTCTTGCCTTACTGCAAATTAAGCACGCCAGTCTGCTAAAGTGTTAAGAAAAAATTGCCAGAATAACATAAAGACTTTATTAATGTGGTTATGTAATTAATTGTAGGAGATAGAACATACTTTTTCTAAAAGTTACTCAAATTGTGGGTGAACTGCGTTAGATTTCACAACCAGTTTGAGTTAGCATAAGCAGCTGCTGAATACCTTTCTTTTGCACTTGGTTGCACCGCAGCAAGGCATTAAAGGGCAGGCCCCTGTCTGATGATGGGAGTTTGAAATTAACCACTTGTACAGTCAGTATCAATGGCAATAATGCTATTTTGAGTATATAGTATGTCAAACAAACAAAACAAACCCCAAATCCTAATATTGTTTATCTGCAGCATAGCTGGTGCCATTTATGTTGTGTGCTATGATAAAACGTTAAATATTATAATAATTTTACATGCTACCCCTTTTGTAGCCATGAAGTGAATGAATATTCAGTATTTCATTTTATTTAGGTTTTTATCCAAATTTTGTATTAAAATTATTAGATACCAAATTAGTTTCAAGGTTGTTTTCACCAGAATATCTGAACGTTCTGTTAACAGCAATGAAGGTATCTTCAGAAAACTCCTCGAGTATTCTGGTCCTTTTCATCCTTTTCAACCCATTTCACAAGTGAGGGCATGATGCAGAGAATTTTATTACCAAAATTTCAACAGGAAATGGGAATGGCCAGTTTAAGCCACTGCTCTTTTCAAGTGCTTTGATATTTCTGTAACGTTGTGCATTGTTACGTATTGCTGATGCATTTTAATGGGAAGCTCTCGGTGTTGTGCACTGCTGGCAGCCCAGGCTCCAGTTGCTTCGTGTCACTGTGCGATAGAAAACTTGAAACACTGGCATGCTGGTTTTTTTACACTCTCTCATGGCGTCACATTGACCCCTCAGATCTTTGTAATTTACTTATGCTTCTACTTTCTGATCTCCATTACAGCATCTGTAGGTTTCCCTTCCCGGTTCTCCCAGTCTGCATGGGCTTGCTCTCAGCTATTTTCTGTTTGAGTCTCAATATTCACATCACTGCTTCTTCCCAAATGCCGTGTGAGTGTTAACATCCGAACAGTTGTTCTGTTTTCATGACTGGGTGCCTGGTAGCATGGGCTTGCCAACAAGCTGTAATGGCAGGTTCTGCAGAGCCTTAGATCAGAATAAACGTGGTTGTTCCGTGCAGTTGGGAGAGTTTCCAGTCAAGCTGGCACATGTGACTTATTGAGCTTAAAAAAGAAGTAATAGTATTAGGAGAGTAATTTTGCCAGCTATTTATGAGCATGTGTGAACTGAAGTTTTCAAAAGTCGTATTTTCTTTCATTTTTTATGTAGTTTAGAGCTAAGGAGGGAAATTTCTGAGAGAAGACAAGCTTTTATACAGGAACAACTCTCCTGCTCGATTTTCATGTTTCTAAAAGAAAGTTTTAGGGATCAATGAAGATTTTTGAAAGATCACTTACAAAACATTATATGCATCCGCAGCCCTATTGTTTAAAAGTGGGGTTTTTAAAATTATTTTTGTTGATCCTTTCGAGAAAACGTCAAACTGAAGACAACCTAATAGCTGAGAAATTTCTTTTTAGTGGTTTGTCTACTGCAGTTATCAGAAGCAGTAAGGGGAAGATTAACTCTGAGCACTGCTGTTAACTCCAGCTGTTATTTTTAGTAATTGCTATTTGCATTTTCGCCTCCACAATGACTATTTTATTAATTAACAAAACGTGGGAGAAGTCCAGATGAGAAAGCAGAGTTACTGGATGGCACAATGTGGAATCAGGAAAAAAAAGGGGGACAGGTAAAACACTGTAAAGAAGAAAAATGCTTTCCATGAGATAATTAACGATTCTTCCTTATTCTGCGTGGTAAATTTTCAAAGCAGCTACTTAAGATACCTGGGGAATTCTGTGGACTGATTGAGTTATGCTTAATGATACATAGAAATATGGAAGAAGTAAGAAATTCCCATACTGGATGTGTTACTAAGGAAAATATGATTTCTATTAATGATTGAAGCGGAAATTGTCAGTGGTGGCTCAGAACATAATGCCTATTTATCCGTATGGAAAACATGACACCTCAATTCAGTGTCAGATAACAATGTGCCAAATATAAAAACGGATTTTCATTTGGCATTTTAAGTACTCACTCCTGCTTCTAACTATGGTATGAGGAGAGCAGTTCCTATTCTGGCTGGATGAGAAAATGTCTAAAAATGAAATGTAGGGGAAAATGTATATAATTTTTTTTTTCACAGACTAATTCAGTTTACAGCTTAAACTGCTTTTTAATTGCCCTTTCTAGTTACTGTTTTGACTTTTATGTGGATTAAACTTTTTTTCAAAGAAAAAGACTGAATGTCTGTTTCTTTCAAGATAAGCAGAATTCTGTTCCTGTCTGTTAAAAATCTAGATCTTCTAAGCACACTTCCTTTTATCGTTGTCTTTTCTTCATTTGCATTGGTTTATTTGAATGTAGTTTCCAGAAAACATTCTAGCTTCTTACTCTAATAAATTATTGCTGGAGCCAGATGATAAGAGGTTCTTTAGTTTCCCACTTTCTCGTCTGAAATACGATTTTTGTATCGTCTCCTTTATGTCTGCTGTGCTGTTCATTGAAGTCAGTGGGATCTGTGGATGCAGTGACATTTGGATCATGGCCCTTGTTCCTGATGGACAGTTGCCAACATTCTAAAATGTTTTGATTTTTTTTTTTTTTTTTCTGACCAGCAAACAAGAGACTCCAGGATAGAATAGAAAGGGTGTTTCAGTTCAAGATAACTATGGATAGACTATTTAAAACTATAATTAAAAACACTATTTCTTTCATTTAAAAGGAAATAGAAAAATTTAGAACAGCACCCTTCCCTATGCTGCCATGATTCTTTATTTTAGGGTTATAGTTTACTTGAGGATCTAGTTCTGTACTGCAGCTCCTCAATTTCTATCGTGTTGTGACACTGTTATTTACTCAGCAATTACTCACCCTAATGGAACAATTTGTGTGTAACTGCTGATGACTGTGAGTAATAACTTTACGGTATGTAAGTAAAATTAATTCTTAAAAAAATCTGAAGGATTTCTATTTCACCTCTTTAAAACCAGCCTAGAAATAAAGCCTGTCATGTCATAGGTTTAAAATAATATGATACAGCACAGTGAAATGTGTAGCATAAGCATTAGAAATTTTCCGTGTTTTATATTCACCATTGCATGTATTTAATTTTAATTACATTTTAAGTAATGTAATTTTAGATGCTCTGGGATCTTATTTTTAGAAATATCTAGGAATTTGATTTTCATAGTCTGTTCTGAGTACTGGTTTTGGTATAAAGTTATATGCCGTGTATACTAGGTATTTTCATTCAGCCTGAACAAAATAATAAGAAACTGTCAAAGCTGAATACATATTAAATCTCTTGTTTCTTTCTTAAGGTGTTTTTCAAGTATCTACTTGTGTGATCCTAGTTTTGTAAGAAAAAGATAGTAGTTTAACATAAAAAGAAGTAGCACAAAAGAACAGTTGTACTTAGGAAGCAGGAGAACTTATTTTAGCCAAAAGTGATCACCTGAGTTACCAAACTTAGTACATGAAATTGTAGTTCTTAATTATAATACTTCTGACAGTGTATTTTTAAACATGTATTAATAGGCTAAAGAAATGAATTAGAAAGGCGGAATTAGGAATACAACAGACCTTTTAAGTGGACCAAGTACAATCCAGGGTCTTGGAACCCGTGTATGTTATATTCCGTCCCACTTGAATATCATCAGGCTAGCAGGAGTGGTAGTGAACTCAATACTATGTACAGTATAAATAATCGTCATATTTTGAGCAGCAAGCATCATGACCAGCTGATATTTTCTTTCCTCAGGACCAGTTGTTCCCAAGAGTGCGTGGCTGGAGCCATATGATCTTATCAACACATTTGAGAGCCCTACCCAAACACTGAGAGAGATTTTGCTGCAGCAATGACTGTCATAGAAGAAAGTCGCCCTTTTGCCCAGCAGCTATCCAATGTCTACTTTACGATACTTTCCCTTTTTTGTTTTAAACTTTTTGTCAAGATCAGCCTTGCTATACTTAGTCATTTCTACATTGTGAAAGGAAACCGTAAGGAAGCAGCAAGGATAGCTGCTGAATTTTATGGAGTTCCTCAGGGACAAGGTACATCTGTACTTATTATCTTACCACTACTGTTTGGGGGGGTTTATTGTTACTGGCTTTTTTCCAGATAATTATTTATCTGCTAGCCTAGTTTATATTGGTTGTCGAATGGTACCTATGTGGTTTTGCTCCTGTAGTTCTCACTGTGGGTTTTTTTTAACAAAAATTATCTGAAGCAGTGTTGTTAGATTATTTAAGCTTTTAAAATATTTATTTATTTATTTATTTAGGTTCTTAAATTCAGAATAAAACCGAAGTGTTACAGCCAGTGTCCAGTTAGGAGAGAGGCCTATACTTAAGATGGCTATATTTAAGATTGATAAATACTTCCCAATCTGAGACCATTTTCCAAATTGCTTCTTAGGTTCCCCAGCTTACACATGTGTGATTGAAATTTTCCACAATTGGCATGTGATTATTTTGCAACACTTCAGTGAATTTAGTCCAATAATGTCAGAGAATTATTTCTTGATTAAATTAAAATTTTCTTACAATAATTTATTTGAGAAGATACAGTTCTTTTGTACTTTGAATTAGTGTCTTAGCACATATCAGGAAGCTTACTGTTTGTTATGGTGAGCTTTTTGGCATCTGTGTTTCACTGAGTTGACAGCTCTTGTGAAAATTCCTTTTTCTGTTTGCTCAAGCAGAATTTTTCACTACTGTTCCCCCAAGCTCATCTGTGGGTGAATCAGTATCATGTTCATTCAATTTTTTTTCTGGGTCACAGAACACAGAAAACTCTTGTCTTCTCGATTGTATTATTATTAGTTACATTATTAGTAGTTATATTAGTTATATTATTATTAAGTTACTAGTTAAAACATGACAGCCACGTTTTTGGTCAACTTGGGATCTTGCTTGTCTTTGTTGGTTGTTCCTTGTATTCTGAGGTGACATCAAGTTTGAGTTAGGTGATGAAACAGGAAGACTTGTCCTGCCTCTTCTCACATTTACCACTCAAACCTAGGTACCGTGAACAAGAAGAAACAACCCAAGTTAAATAAATGCAAAGGGGGAAACTGTAGAAATGAGCCAGAAACAGTTTCAAATGTAAATATCTTTTTAATTTTCATTGTTGTGACAACAGTTAGACATCTTGCATGTATGTATTTAAATTTTCAAACCAGGGAGAGATGCTTACATCCTAAAGCAGAAATTTGCTTGCTTTTCAGAAGGTTTACTTGAGGTGGGTTTATATTATGTGTTCTCTGCACAATTTAGACAGAAATTTCCGGAACCCAGGATTTTTACATCTGAGTATGTTATTCACATCCTCTGAAGTATTACATGTGTGTTTGTGGGTGCATATGTATACAGATATATAGGTATGTGGGGACATGTATATGTATGTGTATTCATTACAGTAGGATGGGAAGGACTGACAATCTCACTGGCAGAAATACTCACAATGAATGTGGTATCCCTCACCTGAAATCAAGAATTCTTTTGTCAGAAACTGCTGGATATCTCTATCTATCTATCTATCTATCTATCTATCTATCTATCTATCTATCTATCTATCTATCTATCTATCTATCTATCTATCTAAGGCAGCTCATTCTGGGAAGACTGACACAGAATCTGAGTAAGGAAGGAAAAAAACTAGGGTAAAACTAGAGGGAAGGGAGTAACATTCTTTGAGTGGGAAACTGAAATAGTCTCAGCAATGTTACCTGTTGTTGAATCCAGGAGACTTTAGTTTGGTCATTTGTCAAATGTCTGAGCTATTCTATCTATGTAGCTGGCCCATGCAAAAGATGAAAATCTCTCACTCTTGCAGGTTACCATTTTGCTCTGGCAGTAGAGGTTATTGATTTAAAGGCTCAAACATATGGTAAAGTTTCTGGTTTTTCTGCTTGGTTTATTAAAAGAAAATCGTTAAGGCAATTGTTTTGTGCTTAATCTGTACTTTTTACAACTCGACACCAGTGTGTCTCAGTTTTTCACTGCCCAGCTCACAGTGTTTGGGTCTGGATTTGGAACAGCCCTAAGCACATGTTCAGCTCATGTTCCGTAATTGGCAAATTCAGCCATTTGTTGTGATTAGTGGGACCAATCCTTGGTCTTTGGGATCCAAATAAAGCTTCTCAGAACGGCTATTTTATCTCGTCCTTTTTTATACTGTTGGTCTGTGTTTGTAGAAGGGGTGTGGTACTGTCTCAACTCACACCATGCTGTGAGATTTGGTTTGTTTACGTTTGTGAAATACAGTACAGAGATACCTCAGTGAAGTTTATAGAATACCATGTAACACGCTGTTCAAAGTAGTATCTACAAGATGTGCAATAAGTAATGTGAAGTTACTGCTTGTAACATCAAATGATAAAATTAAATACCGAGGATACTCCAAAATTAGTGATCCTGTTCTGTGTTATTTATTAAGCAATAGAGAAGCCTCAGCAGAAAAGAAAAAACCTAAGCCAGATGAATAGCCTATCATTGCCTAATTGAAGTTTATCGTGTTTCAAGAAGTAATTCTAAATGGAGAAGATACTCATTTTCGAGTTTTAACCTGATTACATACTCTTAAAATTCTGTTAGTGCTGGTATTTTCAGTTTGCTTGTTAATACCACTGAATTACTTTTTGCTATCATAATGGCTCGGCTAGGATACAGTGCTACAATTGTGAAGAAGAAAAGAGTCTTTGCAATTAATGTGCTACTAGGCACAGGCGTTATTTCATGTTTACTGAATGGAGCTCTTGAGTTAAAATAAGCCTTTCCTTTACAAAACGCGTATAATTGAGGACCTTTTTGGTACTGAGTAGTAGTACTTGGTGGAACTCTTTTTATCAAACTGAAGGTAGATAGGTCAGCACAGGATTTGAGGCCCATGTGTGAGGGATCACACATTTCGTGGCCGACTTTCTTTTGTGGCTTGATTTTTGCTGAATGCAAGGAGACAGCTTTACTTGTGTCATCTTCCTACTGTGGTCTTGTTGCTAGATATTAGTAGTGAAACAGGTCATATTTTCTTCCTTAATACTTCAGGAATATCTTCCTCTAGTATGGATAGTCATCAATCTGCTGCGTTAAATCTATCCTTTGGATCTCATATGTATGTGAACAGCTGGATAGGGATAGCATCCCAAGAATTTATTAGAAATTATTATACTGTGTATGTGGCATTGAAATGCAAGAACTAAATAAATGTTCAGCAACAGCTAAGACCAGAAAAGCGCATATAAAATATCTATTAATATCTATTAACAGATATTATTATCTATCATAAGCCCCATGAATTGGTTTATGGAGGTAAAGTTGGAGTAAAGCATTTCTTGTGTACAGCTGAAAGGCACCTTGTGAGGTAATCTGGAAGCTCTAGGATCAAATATACATGGATTGTCTGGCCAATGTTTGTCCAACCTGTTTTTAAAATGCTTAGTAATAGTTATTTCTTCAGTGTCCTTATGCAGCCAAGTACAGATTTTGTAATTCTCGTGACTAGAATGCTTCCCAGTCCCACCCCAAGACCTACCTAAATCTTTATTTCTGCAAACTAAATACATAAAATATGATTAATTATATTTTTTTTTTCCATGTACGAAAAGTAATCAATTTAAAGACTGTTGTCATGCATCTTCCTACCGCTGCTGGTTTTGTCTTTTCTAGAATAAAGAAAAAAGGATTTAACTTAGTCTGTTCTCCTAAGTCCTGTTTTCTAAACCTGAAATTACTGTGGTTTCTCTCTTTTGGATTTATGCCAGCTCATATACAGTTCACAGACATCTTTATTGATGTCTAATTCCCCGTGTTAAACAAAGTGCTCCAGCTGAGACTTTATTAATGCGACCAGTGAAACTATTAGTTGTATAAAAGTGGCACAGTTATGTCGTGTACCATATATATGATACTCTATGTAATATCTGCTGGAATGCTGAAATGATGCTTTTTTCTTTCTTTTCCTTTTGTTTTTTTTTTGTTGTTGTTGTTTGTTTGGGTTTTTTTGTATTTTCCCCAGCAGTAAAGTGTTAAGCAGTCTGTAGGCTACTGTAAACCCCGTGTTAAAACAGAGTCATTGTACTAGGTGTTTGCTTTTTCTCTTAAATGTAATACATTGTGCTGGCTTTCAGCTAACTTGGTGTCAGACAGTTTCTCTGGTTTTCTGAAGTCTCTTTTGAATTCTTTAGCTCTGAGCAGTTGCAGCACCCGCAGTGTCATCTGCTGATTTCATAAAAATAAATATGATATTCTGTCAGCCACAGTATTAAAAAACTGAACTGCACAAATGCAGGACAGAACTTTGCAGTCTTTTACATTTGCTTAAAGTGGATCCAAGACCCATGTCTTAATAAGCTATCAAAATTGAATTATTTTTTCAGTGAAGTCAGTGGTATTACTACCATAGAAGAATGAAATGAAAAAGGTATCCATTCTATTATAAACATCCAGTTTACTGGATTATTTTTAACTTTGGCACTGTTTTTGTAAACACTCATATACACAGCCTTGCTTCATTGAATTCAAAGGGATGGATCAGTAGTTTAGGGCTGAGTGCTTTGCAGTTGGGAACTATAGCTGTGTTGTGAATGGGTTATGGTGCATAGCTTTTCTGGTTTTATTGTATTGAAGTGAACATGTGTTTATTCATTGGGCGAGAAAATTGGCAAAAGTCAACATTTTATTAATTTCTTTCTTTACTCCATTTTAAAATTCTGTGCCCTACACGCTGACCTACAAAAATGAGCTTAATTGAAAATTAACTTCAGGTATAATTAGCTTCTTGGCAGTCTATCTGTGGTGACAGTGATCTGCACAGTAAGATTTCTCTCACTGTATTTCCAGACCTGTGAAGCGTTAATAACTCAGCTTTTTGTACAGCTGTTGCTGGATACAAGCCAGAGGATCAAAAGCAACCTTTAGACTCTTCCTTTTATACCAACTAGCTGGTTTTATCATGAAAGTGCTCTGTACATACAAGCACCAGGTTCAAGCTTCAGCTGAGTTTTATAGGTCAGTTGCTTTAGGATGAGGTAGTAGCACTATGCTATGAAGAGTTAATTCATTGTCAGGTGTTTTGGGGTCTGTAAGTTTTATTGACTAATACTGGTAAGAGCATGGTTTGTATGGAAGTGTCCATACTTTGATAATAAAGATGACTATATAGGAGGAGGCATAGTTCCCATTTGTAAACTTTTTGTGAGGCAAAAACCCCACATTTTATCAAAATAAAACGTGATACTCAGTAACTGTCAAAATGCTTTTAGCTGCAGGAGAAGGTGGAATAGATGAAGCTTCTTATGAAAGAGTCATTTTGCAGAAGTTGGTATCTCATAAATGGCAAACAGCTAGTCATGGACGTATACAGGTACTTGTGGTCTGATACACAAGTTAAGTAGTTCTGACAACATAAAGTGCTTTTTGTGTAATATCCTATTTTTTAATTATATCGACTCTCTTTGCAACAATTTTCATAGAATAGTACTTTATGCATAACTGCTATTTTAAAGTAATATTTAAAAGTTATTTGAAAGCAGAATTTGTAGTATTTTAGTAGAGCTTCTCAAAATACGTCACACTGTTTTTGCAGAACTGGAGAGGTGAATAGGCCCTGGTTTCTTCTAAATTGATAAAAAAATGTCTATTCTTGAATGAACAAAGCAAGTTCTGAGCTACCTGTCTTTGATGTACTGCCTTGTCCAGGCTTGGTAGGAATGCTCAAGACAGTAGTTATTCCTAGTTATCCTAAATTAAACCATTCGTGGGAATATAGTATTTCAAGACTGCAGTCCCCATCTCTTTTCAGGATTCTGAGGCTTGTAACTAATAAGAAGCCTTCTGTTTCCTTCTCTCTCTTGTACACTGAGCGCTACTTGGCTGGACCCAAGAAACCAGTCCATTAAATAAAGCTCCGAAATAGGAAATAGTGCTACATTTCACTGTTAAGAGATTTGCTGTTTGGAAAGCTTTTGAACTGCAGGGAATGATAAGAGCAAACTTTTCCTATTATTTTCTTGTAACAAGTTGCAATTGATAATGTCACTCAGCAACAGTTGTTAGGTAGGGAAGATAGGCATGAGGCATTTTCTCGACTTGCATTCCACAGAGATCACAGTTCTATTAATAAAAGCCATATAAGACCTCTACTCGCTTCCTGGATACAATAGAGATTCATTTAGTAATGACAGGAATATTGTATGGCATACCTATGCACCATACCACTTGGTGTAAGGCACCATATTTAGCATTTGTTTTTCCTATGCAGCACGTAAGCTAATGGTGTAAAAATCTTAGGATAGTGTGAATGTTCTTTTTTGAAAGTACAGAAGGGAGGGGTTTTTTGATGGAGCTCGTCACCTTCTTTTATATGCTAAATAGCTTTACCTAGTGTGACAAATAACTGTCAAAGAGGAGTCATACTTCAAAATAAATGTCAAGACGGCGCTTGCTTAGAATGAACCAAATGACACCATGTATCATCAAGATACTGAACCATTCTGAAGAGCATAATCTACCTGAATGGGATTTTGGTGAGAGTTATATGATGCAACTAGACTGGCATGGCTAGAGACCTGACCTATTTGCAGCAACTAAATGCAAGCACATCTGTTGGCAGACATCAAGTGTGCCCTCACTTTAAAGGAAATCTCTGAGGCTACAGAAGCTTCTAGTGAATATATCTGGTGGAGCCCATCTGCTTACTTGTGTTATTAAAAGGAACTGAGATACCCTATCATGTGGATTTCTTTGTGGTTTTTGTTTTACTCCTGTCTGTATTTGTATATTGGGACTTCCTTCAGAAGAGCATCGCCACAAGCTGTATTTTATGGTCAGCATCATTTATGTGTGCCTCCTTGAAATGTATCTTTTCTGAAGATGGGCCTTGTCACCAGCCTAGGTCCTGTTGGCTTGCTTGATGTTCACACTCTTAGGTTAACTCACATGGAAATCTCCTTCGATTGATTGATTTATTTTTGTGAGTTAAATGAATAATAACCTTTTGAACTACAAACAAGTACAAAATGAAACATCGTGAACTTGGATGTAGTTTAAAACCTGGATTTTTAAAGGTGCATAGCAGTAAGACTTGAAAGATAATCCTGGACCAATCTCCCTGCAAGGCCTTAAAGGCAACTGTTGTTGAAGAAAGCTGTTAGGAAACTCCCGTACTGGATTGGAGCAAGCTCAAATATACCATCTTGCACTGATCTTTTTTGCAGCAGTGGGATGTAAGACAACAGGGGAAGACCAAAATAGCATAGCTCCCTGAAGGTGATGTTCTTTCCCTCAGCCAGAGGCTCATTATGGCCAGGGTTCTGCTATTCATACTCCTCTCTCGTAGGGGATGTTCTCAAACATTTGCAATGCGGGCAAGCAGCGAGTGAACTTCTGCCAGGGTTAAATGATGATGGCTTTGGGGGAATGCACTACATGCCGAAGTTCTGAGCTCTATTCATTATTGCAGCAATGATGGCTGGTTGGTCATAAATCCATGATGGCATGCTGCATCTGTTGCACTAGTGGCTGTTACTCTTTGGTACGTCTAGAGTCCTTCTGGCAATAGATATGCTCTCTTTATGACTGTTCTCTCATGGTAATTGGCTGAAGATTCACCCTGTGGTGCTTTGTACCACTCCCATACTGACTACTGGTCTCGTGCCTTATGTCTGTCTTCTTTGTCAACATCCGAAGCCCAGGCCTGCTTGGTAACCTATTTGGCTAGATTCATCAGCATGACTGCTGTGATTTCTTTTCCTTCAGCTCACATATTAGCAAACACTCTGTGTTACCACTGCCCGTATGCATGAGGAGGTCTGACAGGTACACATTGCAAATCTACAAGCCAAGAAATGTAGTAAACGTGTCATTGTTCCATATTTGACTTCCGCAGGGGCTGAGACAGAGCCTTTATCATATGAGAATTTAAAATCTTTTCTTAACTTTCCATTCTGATTCCCAGTATTAGAAGATACAAGGCCTCACAACTGTAAAAATCGCAGAGGAAGAGGTAGGAAAATTATTAACCATCCATGTTGTTGCTACCTTAATAATAATTTGGATTTCCACTAAGAGACAGTGATGATACTGTGCAGAGAGGAGGAGTGAGTAATAGGCACTTTTTTTGTGCTTCTAGTGGTGTAGAGAAATGTCATTTTACGTTTAAATAACTAATGACATTTTAAGCATTATCAGCTGTTAGTTTTCAAGATGTGGAGGACAGAAGACTGGTTGGTGACAGCTGGGTAATTCCTAAGCTTCTGGTTGACTGCTAATGACTTCTGGCATTGTATGGGCCATGAAGTATGGCTTGATGTAAGCATTTCTTGGGGAAAAAAAAAAAGGAAAAAGAAAAGTAAAAAAAAAAGTTATTCCAGTCCTTTCTCTGTCCTGCTGTTAGAGCTTTACCTCTGTACCTGTACTTTAATGGTGCCTTTCAGTTCCTTGGCATTGAGCTGGCCCTGCAAGATGTAACGGTGGCCACTGTGGCCTTTTAGGTTGCTGTTTTTGTCAGTAATCAAGTTTCTGTAATTTTTTCTAAAACTTGTTCCACCTTGGCTTCTCCCACAGGGAGGAATGTTCAAGATCTCTGATGGTTTGTTTCTGGCAATGTCAAATGCCAGGCAGCTCTTGGGGTACTGGCACTGACATCCGGGGAGCCTATCTATCATTTTGTCTTCATGGTTGTATCCAGTGGATCACATCAGCAGGAAGAGGCAGTTTCTAGTCCTGCTCTAGAAATCCGTGTGGCTGGTTCCGTGCAGTCACTGTGACCCCTTAATAATCCTGGTCATAAAAATAGAGTGAATTTGAAAGTACAGACAGTTTGGGAAGTGAGGTGGCTCACCAGTTGGCTTGAGGAGGGTTGCACGGAAACGCTGATCTGTGACATTTGAGTATATTACAATTTTGTCCAGTTTTTCCTAAATTAAATTGTAGTTATGGGAGTTCAGATGGTATTGCATCCGGTTGCATCGTTTGTTGAAAGGTGTGGGGATTTTTTTGTTGTTTTTATTAAGACTATTTTTTGATGTGTTACTGTAATTAAATATTACCTTAAGAACGGTCTTCAAAGTAGAATGAATTTTGCATTGAAAGGGAGAAACAAAAATTTCTTTCCCATTTTTTATTCCCACCTGTTAATAACTGCTGCCCTTGTAGAGTAAACTCAGAGCTATTTGCTGGCATAGAAATGTTGAAACTATACTGATGGGTTTTTTAATAAAAATCTGGATAAAAAAAATTGTGAGGAAAATCACTTGGAAGTTTCCTTTAACAGTTCTTCCCCTGGGTTCTAGAAGTTGAATAGAACTAATTGCTAGTGAAATGCAGCATAGTGTTTTATTTAAAGCTTGTCTGCTAACTTAAGTCAGAATTCCAAACTCCTTAGTAAAATCCTCCAGTTTCTTTACTCTCAGACTGTAGTGTCTGCCTTTTTCTCTGGCTGCTTTTTTGCAGGTAACTGCATAGCTTTCCTGAGTAACTATAACCTAAATACTATCCCTAATTGCTTCTGTGCCAAGGCAGGGAAAGTAATGGCCTGCTGTATTTTCTGTGTGCTTGGATATCTACTGAGATTTCTGTTGGAGGTTTCCTGGTGGATTTTGAATGTGTTTGAGTGTCTTCTATAGAGAAAAATCTGAAGAACAGAATCTGATTACCAAGCCTAAGTAGTTTTGAATATTAATAGTTTTATTACCTAATGAAGTGGAGAGACAGTGATTTTTGTTTTGTAGCTTCTGTAAGGCGGTGCATGGATGGCTGGCTTGAGGCAGATTACATAGCAATTCCATGTCAGAGGTGGAAGTGAAATAGTGAGTTCTTCAGTCTTCCCCCACAGCTTTATCTGTGTGTTCATCCCTTCTTTCTATCAACACCTGAAGTATGTTTTTAATACACTTCCAGTTGATTTCTGATGTTCTTTCACTTTGTTCTTTTAAGCCTTTATTTATGTACCGTTTTAATAGAACTTTTTAATGGCTTTTGCCTGGAGGATGAATGGTTGTGCCTGGCAGAATTTAGGGAAAAGTTGTTTCTAGAGTCCTGAATGGAATAAGATTTGCCTTCTTTAAAGCATGAAGAGAAATAAATAAACAAATACAAAATGCATATTTTTACACATTGCATTTTGATGTCCTCCCAAGTATTTAGGTAACTTAATAATAATTAATGGCAAGTGCCTATGGAATAGAGATACTTTTCCTAGTACCTTTGCCTTGAAGGTGATAAATCTGGGGACAATCCAACCCTTGGCAGTTCATTGCTTCCTATGTAGCTCTCTGGACAAGCATGAGTAGGTGTGGGTGACTCCTCTGGGGGTCTTCCTCTCTGAAGCCATGGCAGCTGTCTGTGTATCAACTAGTTTCCTTGATCCTGCAAGTCATGCCCCTGAGGCTAGTAAGAGAGAATGGGGGCTGGAATAGCTGTGGAAAGCAAATTGTATGGACTACTTTCAGGTTTTTATCACTCTCCTAGAAGGACCCAGCTTCAATCTCAGCTGACGACCTCACCAACAAAAACATGTAGGTCTTGCCTTCCCAGACCACTGTCAACCCCTGCCCGCAGTGCCAGATGCTTTGCTGATCCTGATCAGCACCATTTTGATCCTGATCCTCACCATTTTCTCCTGAAAATCCTGGGATTCTGTTCCAAATGGAAAGGAAATCTAACACTAAGACAAGCCTCAGAGCCATGGCAAGTACAGAATTGTCATCGGTTATTTCTCACCTGGACAGTAGTGCTGATGTCTTCCTGACATATAGACACATGTATACATATCATTAATAAGACTTCCTGTTAATTGATCTTCCAGTATTTATTTACTTGAAGGAAACACTAAAATTTAACAAGTAATGCTATCGTTGAAGTAATATACTTATTAAGTTCCCTTTTGCAAAAGCTCTGTTCAAGAGATAGCTGCAGAGTCTGATTGCTGGGTGTGTGGAGGTGTTCATTTCAGTCTGTGAGATTTTCTAGTTTGTTCAGCTGGATAAAACCAGAGGAAAACAACTTTCTGAAAGCAGCATGATGTCTGGGAGAGCGCTGCTTTGCTCTCTCTTGCGAGAATGGCAGTAGCCCACCTGCTTCTGTTCTGCAAAGAATGTAGTGCCATTCCAGGAGGGCAGTTCACATGTGCTGTGATTTCAAGGTGAAATTTGCAGCTGCTCCTTCTTCTCCTTATCCCGTGTCACTATAATCTTGCCTCTGATTTTCTCTTAAAGAAAAACAAGAGGGATGTAGAAAATTTCATTGAATACCTGTATATCAGTCCAACACCTTAGGGTTTAATTTTGGTCAGGTTCCTGAAAGTAGTATTAATGAAACCCAGTAATGGTAAGTTAACTTTTATAAAGTTTTTGAATGGCTACTTTTTATATCAGTAAAACAGGATAGTGAGGAAATACTAGAAAGAAATGTTGGGGATGTAAAAGTGGCTTCTTAACATGTTATTAATACACAGAAATCACTGTAGTCTTTATGCTGGAATTTTATCATGGAATGCTTCTCTATGCAGATATGTGGTATCAGCATGATACATAGGAATAAAACATTCTACTGCTAGTTGGTTGCCTTTATTTTTGTTACTAGTTGTTAAAAAGCACTGATTTGTGCTTCTTCTGACAAGACTACAGCCTTACTACAGCATAATGGGATCAGACTTTCAAAATAATCAGTGAAATCTTTCCTTTTTCTAGTAGTCAAACCATGCTTTTATTTATGGAAGATGTTGTTTCTAGTTGATATCTGTAGGGTACCTTGTTCCTTATTTAAAAAACAATAACAACCAACCAACCAACCAACAAAACCCCACTAAACCAGAAAAACACAGAAATGCTTCATAGTTTCATGAAGTCTTCTGAATTCCAAAATCTCTGTTTACTGCAAGTTACACATGAGTTAAGCTTGATGCAGTAATAATTGTTTCTATTATTAAAAAAAAACCCCAATGTTCTGATAAAACAGTTTTAATTTTCCTGTTTTAAGTTGCTTGTTATTCAAACAACAAAGCATTGTATACTTAGGCTTTAAGAATCTGGTTATTATCTGGTTAAATGGTTGAAAAAATAACACCTTCTTTCCATTTAAATCGTGTAAATAGTTAAGACTCATGCTGTAGCTAAGCTGATTCTTTCTCTGTTTTAAAAATAGAAAATGCTAGAGCAGTTCTTCCCTTCCCCCACTATGTACTCACTAGTCCAAGCTAGTAAATGTTAGTGAATGGATTTCAGTGTTGTAGCCATTCTACAGTAAGTACAGCAAGATCCTTTGTGAAAAAAAAAGTGAAAGGAGGAAAAAAAAAAAAAAGGTAGTAGAAATCCATTTGTGGCTGTTCGTCAGACCAGAGTACCTGCACCAATGCCAGACAGGCTTTCCTGGAGAAACAAACAATGACAACAAACACTGCTCTTCAGAGGAGCCAGAATCTCCCCAAAAGACGCCTAGAAAGTATAGGGGAGTGTCCTGCGAAACGAAAAGCTAGCTGGGGTATTCTGACCAGCCAAGGTTAGTACAGCAGCCATTGCAGAAGCCTTGTACTGAAATATGCTAAGCTGACCCCGTTTACGGTGTTCTAACTTTAAACTGGATTTTTTTTTTGTTTTGGTTTGGTTTTTTCCTAGCTGTAATATAAATGCATGCTTATGTTAGTGGCACTTTCTTGTCTTGCATGGGTTAACACAAGGGTGCTGCAGCTATTTTTGTTCTTTCTGCACTCTTATCAGCTGATCTAAAATCCTTTTTCTTGTTTATCTGCAGTATTTGTTTTATGCAGCTCTTTAAGGCTTGACTTACCCTGACTTTTGCTGTCCTGTCACAAGGTAACTGGATACTGAAGGCTGTTTACAACAGGGAACCAGGGAATAAAAGGAGGGGAAGTAAACATAGAGCTTTATATGTAAGGAGAAGTTTATAGTTAGCTGAAATAGGAGGCAATGGAGGAACTACAGGTGTCAGAATTATTGTCCTGTACTAAGATATGAAGACAAAGATATAATTGTTTGCATAGAGGAGTACTTGGGAGGTATTTAAGTTGCTGGATGCTTCTGTTTTCAGCAATGAGGAACAAACTACTATAAAAGAAGTGTTTAAGACTGTTACTGTCTGTGCCATATTTTCCTACTTTTTTCATTATACAAGTATGTAAAAGGGAGCTCTTGAGTAACTGCAAGAGTCTAATAAGAATTTTAAAAAAGAATTATCATAATTGCAATTAATATTGACCATATGATAAGGCTTAAATTGAAACAAAGAAGAAAACAAGGAAATCAAGCCTGAAATTCTTCATAATATACCAAATTAAAAACTGGAGATGTTAAAATACTCAAGGAAAGGAGGAGACAGGAAAGAGGGATTTGATATATTGTGCATAAACATAAGTGTGAATTTACCATGTAAAATGTAGCTGTATGTTCTAAGAATCAGAGTTACTCTTGAAGTACCTTTGCTGATTTCCTGTACTGCTAGTTTTAGAATGAAGTAATATTCAAGCATTTAAGCAACAGCTACCATAACTTCACAAATAACTGTTTGAGTGCAATGGTTCTGTAAGATTACATTCATTCATCCATTTTCATACACAGTGTATCTTTTACCATCATGTTGTTCACTGTTTGGGCTAAGATGTCCTGATTTATAGTAATTTTCATTCATTAGTGTTGCAGCTATCTGGGTCAGTAGTTGCAAAACAACCAAGGCATTCTGCTTCAGACTGGAAAGAAACTTTACAAAAGTTTATCAGTGTTAGCACGAGCCACTCCTTGATACGGTTCAGGCTTAGGCCTTTTGCCATTCTTATAAGGAAAGAGCCACAGTTAGCTAAGTTTTGAAACTTCCTGAGTCACAGTAAAATATGGAAAATACAGTTTTCTGAAGAATCCATCTGAACACAGTCCACTTACTTGCAGACTTTCTGTGATTGCCAAACTGCGTGTATATATATTTGTAGGTGGACATCTTGAAGGACTGAGAGACTTCTGTTGCAGTTGAGGCTTCTGGTTGTTGCAGTTCACTTGAATAATAGGTATAGCTAATATAAAATCTGAAGGAGGGTCTTTTTTTCCCTTTATTCCCATCCAGGGAGTTATCCAAACCTGACTTTGTTCTTCAGGCACCCTTGCAGAGCAAATGAAGAGAGAGTCATACTGCAATGGAGTATGTCATTAAATATGCAAACTGGAAAATGGACTAAAAGTGATGTGGAGAGTGGAATATGTCATGATAAGGTTTGGTAAAGGGGGAAAGGATAGAGTCAGGCTAGGAGAAGGTCTTCAGCCTAATGGCTTGAGGGTCCACAAGCAGGCTATTTTACCAAAATCTCCTGGATGTGGCAAAAATTGTCACAGTAGGCCCAGCTTTGCTGCCCAGCTGAGTACTGCTTTTAAGGATAGGGATGAGGCCACATGCTGCTCCTTGGCAGGTTGGGAAAATACTGAGAATTCTGAGCACAGATTGGGGAAAATTGGTTGCAGTCTGGATTAAGACTGAGAATATTCTAGGCAGAAGCACTCCAGAGTCTGACCTCAGCTCATAATGTTCGTGTGCCTTTTTGGTCACCTTCTGCTTGGGAAGGCCACTGAGAAACCCTTACTTTGTTTTAGTGACTTGGTCAAGGAAATAATAACAGCCTAGGAATACTACCAGCTCCTCAAATTAAAACTTATGTAGGTCTAACAGGCTACTGAGTGTAGGGGTTGGTGCTGTAGCTATGGCACATGGAGTTTGCAAGCTACTTTCAGCTAGAAAAAAATTACCTAGCCAGTTGTTGATCCTTCAAGAAGATGGAAAAACCCCACACTGTGCATGAGCAATGGAGAGGAGAGTTGTTGCTGTGCTTTTATGTGATGGGAGAAGGGGCCTGACACATTTCTTCCTGTGCGTGCAAGGCCTGGCCCAGAGCCAGCAGCAACTGCTGCCAGCGCTGCTGTCATCGTTACCATTGCCCAAAGGCTGCTTCAGCTGGGGGTCAGTCCATCTTTGGATATGGCCATTGTGGGGTGGGGGTTTTTTTTTAGGATTTTTAATACAGTATTTGACAACACAGCCAACATGTTGTACTTTTCCACAAAGCCCCTGCTTCCTTGGACGTGCAAGACGGATGATCTGAGAATGCAATTGGTTTACACTCAGAAAAAATACAGCCTATGTTTTCCTCTATATTGCAAAGGTTAGAAGGCATGTAGTGAATGGTAAGAGAAAAAAGAATTAACATTTTAATGTTCCTAAAAGCAAATTCTGTTCTCCTCTTTGCTGTGGCACCTGTGTGTTTGAAGACCAATCATCGAGCCTAAAAGTTTCTTGACTGATCATGGTTATTATTATCTAAGGCTGAAATTTCAGAAGCTCAAAGCTTCCATAACTGTAATTAAACCAGGCTTTCAGTGTACACTCTTGATGCTTAAGTACTCTGGAAAAAATAAGCTATTAGATTGGGTTTACAATTTAAGCATTAAAACTCTCTATCTTTTGGTTCCTTAGTTACAAAATAGTGTGAATGGATGATGTTATGAAAATAGATTCAGCAAGGTTTTTGAAGTATTCTTTTTGTTATTGGGAGAATACCACGAAAAAGGCAATACAAAGTTGACAATGTTACAATCTGTAGTTGGGATAGCATGTCTTAAAGAGTAAGACACCCTGCTAGGTATGGAGATAGAAAATAATTTGAATGCTATCTAATTCATTGAATATGACACTGGAATGAGAAAATTGATGTGTGGTCATGTAATGTGAGTGCATCAAACACAGCACTGTGGGAAAAAAAATTTGGTTTGCATGGTTTTCAAGAGTAGGGAGTCGTTGGCATTTGCATTAGGAAGGAAACCCTCAAATTTTGAGAGCCTACATGATCATAAACCTTGAAAGGATATTGGTTTGAGCCAATCAAGGTATCATTTTTATATGCGTATGTTATATATATTGATGTGTATATTTTTATATATTGTTACATAATTTTCAGTCAAATGAAAATAAAGATTCTTTGAAATATTAAAATTATTTAAATGCCACGAGTCACAATTTCTTAGACATATTTTAGTCATCTCTAGCATAAATTTTCATGATTTTGGAGTTTTTCAGTGTTGATTGTTGGAATTTAATTTGTTTAAAAAAAAAAAAAAAAAAGTGGCTCCTGTTTTGCTGGTCATATCAAATCATAGTAGTTAAGCACCACAGATGCATTGCTGAGCTTTTAAATCTTTGACTTAAGATCTTGTCAATAATTTTTAACAGCAAATATAAATCCATTAGTTGACACACCCCTTTATCCTGGAAGGGCTTTAGATAAATGGGTAATTTTGCAGTGCCACAGTATAAATGTGTTAGAAATTAATTGCATAGAAAAAATATCAGGAAATTTTAACAACTGGAGTGAAGTCTGTTGATCTTGGGACTGTAATGTTACAGAGGGTTCCCCTTACAGTTATTAATCTTTTCTGTTGCTTCAGTTGCTACAAACTGAATCACTCACAATACGTCACAAGGAATAAGAAGTAAAAGTGATGAGTTTAATACATAGCATTTGTTAGTTTTGCAGAAATAAGTATTAGTTATAACACTTTCCAAATAGTCTGTGTTTCTCATCTCCCCATAATGAGCTGTGGCTGGCTTCTGTTTTCAGTTCTTCTCTGATGTTACTGTTTCTTCTAAGTACTGGGATGCTATCTATTTACCCTTGGAGCAGGATTTTTCTAATGCTGAGCCCTACATTATGACACTTCTGATGTCATTAGATGTTTTCCTATGTGACAGGGTTTTTTTTCCTGTTAATTTAGGGGCAGGATAAACTGTCAAGAGAAGGAAGGGGACAAACTTTCAAAAGCAGCCTCTTCTCCCAGTGAAGTCAGTGAGAAAACTTTAATTCATTTCCAGTCTGCCTTATTTTGAAAATGCAACTTTATAATGTATGTCTTACACATTTTTTTTAAATTATTATTTTATTTTTTTTAAAGACTACACACATTTCTACAAAAAAAAAAACCCAAAACCCAAAGGATGGGATGACTGGAGTTAAAGACTTTCATGAAAAATATTTTTACTTAGTATTGGACTACTATGATCTTAAGTCCAGGAGTGACTTACAGGTAATTGCAGGTAGATGGAAAGGAGTGAAGTCTCTAGGAAAATGTGAATAACATTAATGATTTAGAAGTGGATTAAAGTCAGAATTGCAAATCCCCATTTCGAGGGATATTCACTGCTGCAAATAGTTGTCAAAACCCCAATTTAACATCCAAAGAAGCGTTGAGAAGATAATTGACTCACTAGTGATCTACTAAAAGGAAAACACAGTTCAGCCTATGCATCAAATAGCACTTGAAACTTGTTCAGCATCTTTGCTTATTTCTTTTCTAACTGCATAATGAGTAAGTAGTAAGATAACATATGAACATTTGGCAGTTCTCCCTTACAGATCTAGGTACTAATTTTTCAGGATACAAAACTGTGTATACAGATACAAAAATGTGTCTCATTGCATGAGGTTAA
Source organism: Actenoides lindsayi (assembly GCA_025331215.1). NCBI lineage: Eukaryota > Metazoa > Chordata > Aves > Coraciiformes > Alcedinidae > Actenoides > Actenoides lindsayi. The sequence goes on along the minus strand of WTSP01024814.1, from coordinate 67,896 downwards.
AAAAGGAGGAGTTTGCCCTGCAGTTCTTTTTCAGCTCGAGGTTCTCTGGATTTCACTGTGAGTTTCTCTTGCATTGAATTTCCAGCTAATGTGTCTTGGAAGGCAAATGCACAGATACTGACACTTTGAAAAGTTGTTAAGTTAAAAAAAGAAACGTGAAAAAATGAACAGCAAGGGCCACAGTCCTTTAGGATAGGAAAAGAAACTGGCAACTTGTCTATGCTGGTATCGTCAAAGCTGTGTTTACTGAAGGGTGAAAGTTCATATTACAGTGAGCTGCTGATCTCCTTCCACACATAGCCAGAGTGCATTAACAGGCCCATCTAGCAAGTACAGATTGTTTTTTATTATTTTTTTTATGTTTTATTTTCCAGATTGAAAGAAATGAGTAGGATTTATAATTGCAATTGGCTGGAAGTGCCATGGGGAGATGGAGATTTAGGTATTGTATGATACTTTGTAATTATTATTTTTTTAACCTCAGCTGGTGATACAGTGAATATATTTATTCTTTCTTGTTAGTGTTTATTTACAAAGCAATGTAGGCTGCCCTTCCTGGTAAACCATACGCCAGAGAATTTGAAACTAATACGGCTTCTAAATATAGTTAGAAATAATTTGTATTCAGCATCTGTCAGAGGCAATATCAGCAGGGAATTAATGCATTAACAGTTTTGGAATAGACTGTTAATACTGCTCTTACAGACAACAATGAAGGAAAAAATACCCTCGTTTAAATTCTCGTTAATGCTTTCTAAGTGAGAGACATAGCAAGTTTGTAGATGAGCAGAAGATGACAATCTAGACAAAGAATTTAAAGACACCTTTGATGCTTATTTACTGTACATACTTACTCTGAATATATTCTTGTCCCTGTGGTATTTCATGATGAATTACTACGTTTATCAATAAATCCTCTGGAATGAGAAAGTGGTTTTTTGCAACTTTGTTTGCACAAAATATTTCAGCAGCATTTTGCTCATAGATTTTATTTCAGGTAGAGATGATACAAGCATCTTGTGTTTAATGGATTTAGCAGAAACAGCTAGCTGCTGGATTTCTCTATCAAGAGAGGGATATAAGGTGGGGTGTAGGTACAGAACAACTCACACTGGGATCTGGCATCATTTGAATCTCAAATGTCACTGCAGTAATGACCTTAACAGACATTATTCTGAGCAATCCAGGAAGGAAGGAAGTGAATGAAAGACGTGGAAAAAATGCTGCTTTAGCTTCTACCTGCATCTTTGTTCTGTTTAGAGTTATACATGGCTACAAAAATGTCAAAAATATTTAATGGGCATAAAACTTTATGACACTTATGATGTTATTAGATGTTTTTCTATATGATAGGGTTTTTTTTCCTGTTAATTTAGGAGTAGGATAAACAGTCAAGAGAGAGTTCTCATCTGTAGAGACAGAGGGACAAACTTTCAAAAGCAGCCTCTAAATACAGCTTCTAATTATTTTTGAAGGATTCTTTGCAGCTGCCAGCAGAGAACTTGATGGATCTAATTCATTTGAAACAGAATGACTTGAGTGCTGGTTTAGATACTATTGCAGAAGGAAAACATTGGTCAAAATTCTCATAGAGATTACACCCATCCAATGCACAACAGGATAAATATATCTGAGCTTATTGGGATGACAGAGAAAATACTGATGTTTTGTCAAAATCAGGTCACTTTAAGATTTCTGAACTCAGTTGTTGTAGTATAATACTCCTTAAAATCAGAATCGCTTTGTGTAAGGGCTTTTTTAACTGTTATTCTCACCAGCAATGAGAACTGCAAGAAATTGCATTTAATAAAGTAAAAAATGTAAGTAAAGAATAGGGTGTGATGTATGTGCATGTCCATGCAGATGCACACACAGATGATCAGAGCTTAGTGCAAGTAATTCTAAAGTATTGGAAGTTGGATCCTGCCTATGGTCTCTCTGCTCCCACAGATGAAAGAGTATAAGGAGCTTCACAGCTACTGCCCCCTCTGACATAACAGAAATCTCCATGCATTTTTGAGATCAGGTTTACAAAGCTTTAGTTTCCTGTATTTTTTAACCTCTGTGATCAGTTTTATATAGACTTATGATAATTTAAATGCTCAGTTGTGCTTTTGTTTTGCTAAGTTTACAATCTCAATAGCATCTAGTAGTGCTGAGCTGCACGGTGTAGTTAAATGTTCTGTAAGAAGACACAGTCTTACATCTGAGGAAGTTTTGGGTTCATTCGCTAACACCTCTAGGAAAATGGAGGTTTTTATGTCAATTTTCATACTGTGCACTATTTCATATGTTTTTATCTATGCCCTGATTTCTTTTCAGGTTGAGCAGTCTTAATCTTTCCAGTCATTCTTCATGGGATTTGAGGGGGTTTATTGCAACCAAAAGCATATTTTCTGAATCAGGCTAGTGGGCAGAAGGGGCCCAGTAGGAAACAGGGTCTATTTCTAGTGAGTAGTTGCCTTAGATCTCAGACTGGTGATTGCCACTGATTGAGCAATAGCCTTCTCATTTAAAATTCACTGCCTCGTCAATAAAATGCAGCAACTGGCTTTGAAGGCAGCTATGGTCCCTTGCAAAGGACAAAGCCAAACGTGTTTATGCACTGGAGATTGAGCTGCCACTGGAGATTGAGCTGCAATTGTTACCAATTCATCGTACTTAGTTAATTCTCTCTACATTTCTTCAGGGATTGTGGGGAGCTTGATGTAACTCACGTGAGCGATTGGATCAGCATTTTAGAGCTCCAGTGATTTTATCCTTAGAGGAATAAATAGTAGTAATTCATAATATATTTTGAAGGTAGTTCTTCCTTGCACAATCTCTCAAAACTGGATTCTTCACCAGGAGCCCCAGGATGAGTCTGGGACCTGGGGTGGGAGTTAAGGGGGGGAGAAGTACATCTGTGAAGGTGGGGTTGTTGCTGTGTTTCTTCTCCCACCCCTTTTTTTATTTTGTGGGTCATAAGTAAATGCCAAACCTTTACCTTAAGAATATCTATTTTTAGCCTTAATAGCCTGTTAAAATGAGAACTTATACTTAATATCATATTTGTACTATAGCAATTATTTTTTTCATGTGATTCTCCCTGTATTTCTCTCCTTGAACTTGTGTAGTAGCTGCAGATTAATCTCATGATGCATAAGGATTTCAGAATTATTTTCATATACATCAGCTTTTTCAGGACTTTTTCAGTGAGATTTATGTCTTGTTTAAGTTCAAGTATCAATTTACTGATTTCTATAAACTTCTATATGTTTGATGCAAAATAAGTTAGTTGTGTTTTTTTTTTAAAATTGAACAGTATAAAGGTAGAAGTGGAAAATCTGGCAATTGATGAATTTAATAAATCAGATTTTTGAAAAATATATATCAGTATTTTGTTGTCTGTACCACATAATTATTTATTAGATATGTTTACAGTTAATAATAGAACATTTTTTATTGTCTAGAAACGGATCATTTGAAATACAGTCCCTAAGAGCAAAACTTAATTTCACAGGACAGTTGACTTCATTCTGTGCATTATATTTTCTGCTTTGCTCTATGCATTCCAAAACCCTTGTAATTCATACGGTTGACTCAATAAATGTTGTTATTATACAGGTTCTTGGGCCGATCGCTCACCTCTGCATGAGGCAGCCAGTCAAGGACGTCTTCTCTCTCTAAAGACTTTATTGTCACAGGTGAAGGCTGTGTTCTTAAAATTGCTTTCATTTTTAATGTTACTTAATTTTCCAGCATAGATTATTAATACAGATTAAGTATGCTTTGCTTTTTTCATTGGAATTTTTCAGACCAGTACATTTAGGATTTTTTTGTTTCTATATTGTAAGATAGAAGTTAATTTTTTTAAATGTTCCCTCTGTATGTTTTAAAACTTCCTCTGAAAAAAAAAAAAAAAAAAAAGAAAAAATTACCAAAGCTGTATCTACATGTATACCAGTCTTCCCCACTTGCATGGTATAAATCAATGTAGTTCCACTGCTTTAAGCCCTCGGATAAATAGAAGATATTTGTTGAGGGGTAGAATCACTGGAAGATTCTGGTTTTGCATAGTTGTGACATAAATTAAAAAAAAAATGTTAATAGCAGAGGGAAAGGCTTTAAACCACTAAATTTTAACATTACAGTATTGTCATATTAGCTACTACAATACTGAAAAGTCATGCTATAGAATACATTTGATGAAAGCCAACAGATGCAATGATTAGTTCTTAAGAACCAGACATGTACTGCAGAAAATTTCAAGAGCTTGATGATTTTCTTAATCCAGTAAGTGTTTTTCTGGTTAAAATTCATGGCTTTATATATTTCTGACCTTAAGTCAGAGAATCATAGAATCACAGGACAGTTTAGACTCAGACCCTTGTTGAGTTTTAAAGATCAACAAGAGTGGAGATAGACCAACCTCTCTGAATCCTTGTTCCAGGGTTTCACTGTCCTCATGGTGAATGTTTTTTTCATTCACCGTGTTCTGATTTGTGTTTCTGCTTTTTGTACTATCACCATGCATCTCCACAGTCTGTTCCTGTCTGCCTTATACCCTCTATATCCTGTTCCTATTTCTGATTTAAAAACAAACAAATAACAGAAGGGCTGATAACTTGTTTTTATTCTATTATATACACTGATTGCTGAAAGATTCTTTTTACACTCACTGAAGATTTATTTATGTATTGAAAGTAGAGTTTTAAGCCCAAGTAGAGTATCATAAATCATTTGAACAGCAGTATGAGGGTACGACTCTCCACAGCTATTGTATCATCTTCTTATGTCATTCATGTCTTGTTTAGGGGTACAATGTAGACACGCTGACAATTGACCAAGTAACTCCACTTCATGAAGCCTGCCTGGGAGATCATGTAGGATGTGCAAGAATCCTTCTTGAAGCAGGAGCAAATGTAAGGGTTTGGTTGTTGGGGCTTTTTTTGGTATATGGACTCTACTGGTAACCTTCATTTAACTGAGAAGGATATATTCCTTGATATTTTGTTTTACTTTTTTCAATTGTTATTTCTCTCTGCTCACCCTATAGATTGTGTTGATCTTAATTACAATAAGCTGCCATCTGAAAGCTAGCAAAGGAAATTGATGGGCAGACACTGAGACAGAGTAAGGAATTGGAGAAAATCTGCTAGCAGTATGTCCCCATGCTTATTTCTTCTCTGAATTTCATGACATTATTTATCTTCCAAAAATATCAGATGCATCCCTCGCCTTTACAAGTTTCATCTTGCTTTGAGTGGCTTGCAGGAGACCGTTTTATCTCCAGAATGTCTTTTGTCCCATTGTGCCTCTGTGCGCTGAAGATTCTTTGGTCTGAGCACAAAAAGGCACGGGCTTTTTTCTGCACTCCTGACACAGGCTGGCTATCTGCTATCCCAAAGCAAAAATGGGACTTGACAGACCGCTTTCACTACAACCTCTGATGACATCAGAGTTCAAATGCATAGTTTCCAAAATCTTTGATCTTTGTGATGGAAATATTTATCGTCCTTACAATTCGGTTTTGAGAACCTTATGTCTATGTTATTACAGAAAAAGACAGAGATGTTTCCAAAACCAATTTGTCTCCACTTCAGATAGCACAAGGATTCTAAAGATACAAAGCTATAGATACTGTAGACAAAATTGTAAGAACAAATTTCCTTTTCCTAGTCATTTTTCCTTGGTTTTAATTGGTTTTAATTGGTTTTAATTAGTTTGGTGGGTTTGTGAGTGCATGGAAGAGGATAGGCCAGCATCCTGGAATGAGCCCCCTCCTCATACCTGAGCTCCTTCCTTCAGTATTATTAGCCCTCACAAATTTGCCTGGTTTCTCTCCTCATTCTCTCACACTGGGAATATTCAGTTAACCAGTGAGGGGGTGAAGTAGGTATTACAACAGTCAGTCTGTACTATTAGCTTTGTCTCCATCCTGTAAAATATCACTCCAACCTGGAGATTAAAACCACAGAATAGCAAAAAAAAAATAATTCACATTTAATATGAAGTTTGCATTCTTGACAGAGCTGCAGAGAGCAGTTCCCCATTATTCCATTGCTACACAAAGTCTGTCAACGTGCATTTGATACAATTCTGTAGCAATGAAACAAGCTAAGTGCAGTGACTTTTGAAAATAATTTACTGCCCAGATGTTAACGTGTGCCTTTTAGCATTCCAGCTGCACTTTGCTTTAGCAACATAATTTGACAAGAATAACAGTAAACTGATTTCAGCTGGGGGGGTGTGGTGAGAAGACGACACAGGGACTGATCAGTTAAGCGACACTATTCTAACCAGTAAATTTTTTTGTATTTTAATGCAATTTCTAACTATATCCTGTTTAAAAAATTACCTTTCAATCCTGTTCTTAAATAGTTTTTGTGTGTTCTAGGTAAATGCTACGACAATCGATGGAGTGACACCTTTGTTTAATGCATGTTCGAGAGGCAGTGCCGCGTGTGCTGAGCTTCTGTTGGAGTATGGAGCCAAAGCTCAGTGGGAGTCCTGTCTTCCATCACCAACTCATGAAGCAGCCAGCAGAGGTAAGAAATCACCTGCTGAACAAACATGGAGCAGTTGACAAATGTCTCAATAGTAGTGTTAAGAAATGTGTCTGGTTTTGTCTACGAGACAGTTTACTGAAGTCAAGCAAACTCTGTCGTGCTTTGTACTGACAGGCCACAGTGAATGTCTGGAGGTACTGATATCCTGGGGGATTGATGTTGACCAAGATCTCCCTCATTTAGGAACACCTCTGTATGTAGCATGTGTTTCACAGCAGATCCACTGTATTCGAAAGCTTCTGTATGCAGGTATGTCACGATTTAAATAAAAACATTACTAGCTTGTAAAATAAGCATCCCGTATTCACCTTGGAAGCGAGCTGTGCTCAATCAGTGAAAATAGAACCCTTGCTTGCAGGGTTCTAGTTAGAAGTTTATTCTGTGATGCATGTTTTCTTATAATAACTTAAAATGTCTTTCATTTTTTGTGGCATAGTAAGCATATTAGGGAAAAAGGAAAGCCAGACCAATAAAAATGGATGATCAAAACTTTTAGCACCTACTACAGCTTTGTGGATGTTCATTTTTTGTAGGAAAAACAAAGGTAAAACATCAGCTTTGAGAAAGGAATTTTATGTAGTAATTATTCATTTTTCAGTAGAACATTTTTAGCAATATAGCCTCACCCTTTGTCATTCTTTGGCATCAAGATTTTTTTGGATCTTTTTACAAGGCAGAGAGGCTGAGTTGCAGGGGGACAAGGTAAGGTAGAAGTCACTTGATCCTAAATTTCACATTGCTTATTTAATCAATGGGAAAGAGCTGCTGGAGGCTCACTCTGTTTCAGCACCACTCCAGGGACACAACTGGCATAGCTGAAGGGTCATTTGCTGTGTTTCAGGTAATGACGTTACAGGACTTTTGTATCCTGCAGCACAATGAATGAAAATGTTTACATGAATAATTACAGTCTTGTGCCATCATTGCACCGGATTTGTTTTCCTAGTTAATTGCAGGTTATTTAGTACTTAAGCAAGCAGTTAAATTCCTTCTTGTTAAGTCAGTCTCCTTGTATGATTAACTATCCTATGTCATGATTTTTATGTTTTAAGAACCGCAGAAGTATAATTAGCATATTTGGGGATTCAAATACTACCATAGATTAAAAACAATAACAGAAGGTCATAGTCTACATTTGTTGGTGTCCTGAAGTAGAAGAAGGTGTGTAAGTTGAGAATGTAACTAACTTATACAGGAGAATATAACTCCTTAAATAAATCTGAATTTTTTCATATGGTACCAGTTTATGAGAACATATTAGAAGCTGAAAAGTAAACAGGCCATGATGATACTGTGGATGTGTTCTCAAGTTGTTGATACTGAGAAGAAAGAGTTATTCAGACTGCAAACCTAATTGCTAGGCCTGTATTACTACTAAATTATTTTACTCATATAGGAATTAAAAAGGCAAAAATTGTTGATCCAGGGAGGAAAGTTGGTACAGAAGCCAATTTTTGGTCTCTCATGATTCAGGAAAGCTCTCTTAAGAAGTCTGGGTTTTTCTTCTGCTAGAATAGTCTAGAAAACTGTTGGATCAAACTCAGTTTTAGAGGGACTAACAGCTTGTCTATAAGGGAAGTTCTTCCATACTAGCCAGTTTTGCTTAACTCTTGTATGGATAATTTTTTCTTGAATATGAATGCATTATTGCAAATTAATTTAGTCCACTTGAATTTTAAATAAATTAGAAATTCCTTATACAAAAGTGTAATAATTATAATTCTGTGGATTGGGAGAATTAATGGTTATTATATGTAAGGGAATTATATTTTTATGTAGTGTAAATTTTCTTAAACATGTACAGAGTTTACTTTTTTATAATTATGTCAACAATGACGTTTTCGTGACTTTGATTTTTCTTTTCATTCTTTTTATCAAGTATTTTTCCTTAAAATTTAGTTGTGCTTAGGTAATAAAACCTAGGGCAAGTGTATGGGTTCAAAAAAACCCCACTGATATGATTAGCTATAGTGCTATGCAATTAATAAATGGCTAAATTCTCTGTGGCATTCTAGAACAGTGGAGTTTTTTGTTTTGGTTTGTTTTTTTTTTTCTTTCATGACATCATCTTTACTCAGTGAGAATTTAAATTAATCCTTCCTTATGTCTTTTTATATGCATCTACCTACCAGGTGCCAATGTGCAGAAAGGAAAGCATTTAGAAACCCCACTCCATGCTGCTGCCCAGCATTCTAGTACAGAGATCGTAAACTTACTTCTTGAATTTGGTGCAGACATAAATGCCAAAAACATAGATTTTGAGAGGCCTGTTGATTTAGCTGCTCCAAGCAGTTTAGTGGAGAGACTGCTGCTCCTCCATGAAGGTAAGTTTTGCACGTGTGTTTCTGCAACTATAAGTTGTATTCTTAAAAAAACCAAACACATGACCTCATCTGATTCCCCCAGAAAAGCCCAACCGCCCAAACAACCCATGTTATAGGAGCAAACATTGTGCTTTATGAAATGAATATATTAATGTTCAGGCAAATTCCTTTCTAACTATAAAAATAGCAGTAGTATTTAGTCTCAGGCCAGAGCCTGTTGACCAAGAAACATCAGAATTTATACGAGCTGAAAAATTATTATCTTATGTTTATTGGGTGTTTACAGAATTATACATTAAAGCTACACTTTTATTGTCTGTTACAGAAACATTAAAAATATGTTTAGTTTTGGCCAGCTGACCCAATATTTAAAAAAAAAAATATTTTTAAGAGCATATAAAGCACTTTTATTGTAGACAAAAAGTATAATAAATTTCTTTTTCTAAATTTTCTTTACTGAATTACTAAAGTACCTGAGAAATGGGAGGCAACATTTAAGAGTCCCTTAAAAGTCTTAAAGGGCTGGTGCCTTAGAGAAAATATCCCAAAGGGAACTGGATTTGTTCAGAATGATCTATGTACAGTGTAAAAATGCACCACAAGACGAAGGTGGGAAATAGAGAAAATACTGCAATAACCATGGGCATCTCTTTAGAGGTGAACTTAAAAATAGCATCAATCAACGTTTTCCTCCAGAAATCATTTCTGTAGTCTGAATGCTGTTAAAAAAAATCTTCCAAAACCAGTTGGTTATCACAGAATTACCAAAGCCACAGCAAAGATGTAAAAAAGCCAATGAACTGGCATGAAACATGTATAGTTTTAGTGCCCAGAGAAAAGCAGCAATCCATTTTGAGGGAAGGGACATAGCGTAGAGAGACAAAGGCATCATCATGAGCCAGTAAGACCACTAAACGTGGTCCAAGATCTTGGGATATTTTGCCTGCTTGTTGTTGCAGTGACACATGGGTAGTGCAGCTTGTAGTGCCATAGCAAGTATGTCACCTGTTTGTGAAGAAAAAAGCAAAACAACCTGCAGGTTTTTTAAAGTTGTTGATATCAAGTATTTTCCAGGAGCAGGTTTTTAACTTAAAAATGCAAGTTATTTGCTGACCTGACCTTGTTTTTTTGAGTATTTCCCTAATTATTACTAAGGTTTCAGCAGCCCCAGTCTGAGAGGAAAAAAAAAAGCAATGAAGCAAAAAGAAGGAAGGAAAAGAACAACTCTGCAAAACATGAACTTTTTTTTTTTTTTTTTAGAATCCCGTTATTGTGCAAGACTGTTGTAAAACAAAGTACTGCTTTTTACAGTTGTATAATTCAACTCCTTTCTTTTTTGTTTGCAGCCACACCATCTTCTCTTTGTCAGCTCTGCCGACTATGTATCCGAAATTACATAGGGAGAGCTAGACTGCATCTTGTCCCACAACTCCAGCTGCCAACAATACTGAAGAATTTCTTACAGTATAGATAACGTAGTAATTAACCTTTACAAACTTGAATAACAGCTACTTTTTCTTCTTTCTGTTTGTTGTATGTTTTATCTAAAGAACTGCTGGGCGGGGAAAAAAAAGCCTTACTCATATTACTTAAAAAAAAAATAACTTCTTTGACACCTGGTGTTGGTATATAATAACAATTGGGAGCCATTCAGCAACTGGTACCAAGGTGCTAATAAGGCTGAATTGAATAAGTGTGCTGATACTAGGGGAAATGATTGTATAGCTTTAGCTTAACTCTTACTAAATAGCTTTAGTGCTGTTAATTTTCATTGTATTTATACTTTTAAAATCTGTTTGACACATCTGAACCACAAAGGGTTTCTTCATCATTATTTCTTAAGTTTGTCCATTTGCAGTCATTATTTCATGTTTTTAAATTTCTATTGTTTGTGTGCCTAAAAATACCTGGTGATAGGTGCACTATATCCATTGACGAAAATAAAATAAATAAATGACAATTTTTCTTCTTCTTCTCCTTTATAGAGACAGTTCATTAATGACAGTGAGAAGCTTCCTTTATTCTTCCTCATTGCCTGTGCTGTGAATTGGAATTATGCTGCTTTGAACATAATCAGTCTTTTAAGCCATGCAGAGTTTAGAGATTCTCTGTTTATTAGTGCAATTAATAACCAAAAATTCTGGAGGAATATTCTTCAAAAGCCTTAATGCTGATCTACTTTTGATCTTCTGTAAAACAGAATTATCTGGGCTCTTTCCTTATCTTTAAATAACAATGCTGTATAACAATTCACCGGCATATTAAGTTAATTATTTGCCTCAGAGAAAGGCATATATTATTTATAGTATCTGCGAGGTTTCAGAAGGAATATGGCTGAGATATGGATACTGACTCTTTAACCTCAAGTTCAGGAGGTGGAGGCGAGGCTCCAAAAATACATCAGTTCCCTGCACCAGGACAGGTATCACTTTGAAAAGGACATTATTTCTCTTGCTGACTAGTTTATAAACAATTACCCAGCTCAAAAAACCCCCCATGTTGCAGAATCCCAGAATGCTCTAGCAGGTGTTTCTGTGATCAGGTTGAAATTTTACTGTTCAACTCTCTAGCCAGAGAAGAAATGCTTGCACTCCCAAAAGACATTAGAAAACCCCAAGAGATTTCTGCCTTGCATCAGGATAATGCCAGTCATGTCAAAAATAGTGATCTGACTGACTTCACAGAAGCATTGTGCTCACTCTTTTTGTTTGGTCTTCCTTTAAGAACAGATTACTTCTCAGTGACTCAATTCCTGCAAACCAAAGCATGAGACACCTGAAAATTCACCACTTGCCCTTGGTGATTCACCCATTCCTTTTCAGTGACTCCTTTCAGTATTTATGTTCCTACTGGAAAGATCCTAAGTGAGGAGTTGCCAAATTATATCCACCTAATAAAATTGCAGCTCTTTTGACACTTACCTTTGTTGAAATGCATCTTCATTTGCCTCTGTTCCCTGCAAAAACTCTAGTGAGAGCCTCTTCTTGAGTCCCTGTAAAGGAAAGTCAGATGCAAGAGAACTGCTTACAAGTTCATAATGTACACACTCTGGAATGGGGCAGGTTGGGTAGTTTTTTATTTTCATCCAGAAACTAGTAACTTGTGTTTTTTATGTGCAATACCATTAGTGTGTATTACTTCAAGAAACAAGGAAGTGTCAAGCCAGCCATGGCACTGCTGAACTTCCCTGTGTAGAGCGAGTTCATTGAGAGCCTTGCCTTCAGGTGTGCGAAGTGCTTTTCAAGTCGATGACTCAGGAAAAGTGCCATAAAAAAGCACGTTCTCATGTTCTGTGCAGTGAGATTCGTTTTCAGCAAGCATGGCTATTCTGCGAAACGCCCGTTTGAAACAGAACTAGATGTTTCAAGTTTTGCTGAGAGTCACATCAGAGTCCAAGCCATCTCATCGTAACTAGGTGTGCTCATGCTCTTGTGGCACTTGCAGTATCTGTTCCCACCATTCCCATTGATCCCTGCTGGCATCTAAAACTCATCTGAAGAGTTTGCAGCTATTTTGTACTACTTTAATTCTATAGAATGGTAGTCTAGTGGGAAGAGTAATCCAGACTAGCTCACGGTAATATAATGACTTCAATCTCAAATGATACGCAGCTCAACACAATAATCTTTAATCTTTTGCTACCAGATATGAAAACAGTGACTTTGGCAAGCTGAGCCAAGTTGGATGGGCATCACTTCTGTTACTATGGAACAGGAACAAACAAACTAGGGAGTAGAGGTTGTTGCCCTGGTGGGACCATGGAACAGGACTGGCAGATCAGACCACGCTAATGCCGCATGCCAAAAATACATAGCAATGAAATACCTGGCACTGGTGTTTGGTAAGCTGTTTTCCAAAAAATTCTCCCTTCTTTAGCCAGAAGTGAAACAGGCTTGTTATTGTTTACAGTGTGTGCGGGCTCTATTACAACGGGTCTCTGAGGGGCTGAATTCTTAGCAGGAAATGTTAAGTAATGTTTTATTAGGATAATTATCCTAATAAATATCCTAAAAATATTAGGAACCAGGATCTGAAACAAACACTGACCCCTAAGGACTGCTCTAGCACAACCAAGTTTAGAAGGAGCCTTCTTTACTGGCTGAAGTATCTCATTATATGAATTATTATGCCGGCAAAAAAGCATCATGAGACTGATGAAAAAAAATCACAAACGATAATACAAAAGATTCTGCACTGGCGTCCTCAGAAAACATACGGAATACAAGATTTTTTTCCGTACGCTTACCTCTGGGTTGGCCGCCCCGCCGCGGCCAGGAGACAGGCGCACGGGCGGCCCGTGGGGCGGAGCTGCCAGCCTGAGGCCGAGGCTGCGGCAGCGCCCGGCACAGCCCTTAGGCCAGCCCGCAATCCAGCCCGCAATCCAGCCCGACCGACCGTGGGGTGAGGCCACGGCAGTTGTGCTGCGGCCTCTGGCGGGAGGGGGCGAGGGGTTTGCGGGGGCGAGTGTGGCTGTACGGCGACAAGGGGGGGCTGCCTGCTGCGCCGGCTGCACAGCCTAGACCTCCCGCTCCGCCCCAGGCCTTCCCACCTCAGGCGCGCCGCGCCGCGCCGCCGGGGAGCAGGAGCAGAGGCCGGAGCCCCATCCTGTGCTCTCTCGGCAGGGTCGTCACCAAGCGGTGCTTGGATGCTGCCGCGCAGCCAGCCCGCAGACGGTCAGAGCCGCGCCCGCGGCTTGGATGCATCTTTATACCCTAGAGCACAGATATTACTACTTGTCACTGATACTCTGTGAAGAGGTGGATGGAAAACGGGCTGAACCGTCATATACAAAGGGTTGTAGATGATGTTCAGCTGATAACCAGTTACAAGATCCCTTAGGGATCACATTTTGGGACAGTATTGCTTAATGTCTTTATTCAAGCTGCACAGCTTGATAAATTTCTTCAAATAGAAATAAGACTTTTACAAAAGAGTCAGACAATTCTTTAAGAGTCAAAGATTCTTTAATACCAAGGGGACGTACCTGTATTTAACCAGCTCTGCCAGACAATGAAGTCACACGTTAGCAAACGATCTGAATTTTTGAAAATGATGAATCTAGAGTTTGACAGTTGCAACCACAGTTGTAGCAGTAACACAATTACAGCTTTCTTTCCCTGCATGTTCCCCTCACTCACCTCATGGGGTACAACCACCTTAAAGAAAATGCAACCTCATTTTATTCACAATGACTGTTACCTGATGGATTCCCAATATAGAATGCGCCCTTTGAGTTATTTTTTTGTATTTCAGCAATGAAAGAGTTCTTAACCCTCACTTTCTAATTTGAAGAGGAAATAGAGTTTTCTAAGGTTCCACGTTAAGGCACAATTTATGCGCAATAAATCGATGCAGTTATACTACATATTATAACAAATTTAAACTGAGAAATACCAGTAAAAATCCTTAGGACACAGCAAAAGATTTTAAATATAGGAGAGTGGCAGTTGAGTCAATCCTTCAGATCCCAATCATTAGGCATGGGGCTGCATGTTCAGTTCTTGCCTTTGCTCTCCAACTCCCTATTAACAACTTCTACACACAAGGTTGTACAATTTATGTGCTAAAAGATAATAGTCTTTCCTTTGACAGAAGCAACACATCGGATACTGACTGCTGGAAAATTCTTTCAAAAACTATGCATTTTTATTTCTGAAATCCAATTCTCATTGCCCAAGCTCCACAGAGTTAAGCAAAGGAAAATATTTTCCAAACAATACCTGCAAAAAGGAAAACATTCTGTTCCAGCACCCAAATACCTACAAAATGTTTTTGTACGGGTTACAACACAGCTAAGCTTCCCCCCTGAATATATTCTTACACCAGAAACCCTGGAGTAACACGCTAGAACACTGACAGAATAAAATGTTAACTTTTTTGAGGTGGGGGGGGGGGGGGGGAAAGGATTTTTTTTAAATTTCTCATCTCCATCACACTTCTTCAGCATGGTGGCATTGTTATTTCTTGTTAAATGAGGGCATTGCTTACCTATACATAGCAGATTTTGTTCAATGGGGTGTGGTAAAAGAGACATTGTGTTATTTCCAGTTTTACATTTTTATTTCCTAGAAGTAGCTCTGCCAATTTTTAATTGCAACTTCTTCACATTTTATGTAACTATCAGGATTTTAAGATTTAAAGCAGCAGCAAAAATAGATAGTAGAAACAGATAAAGTAGATTTCTGCTTGTGTGCCATAAATTAAGCTAATAAAGGATATTATAACAAAGTCATCTTTTCTACAGGTGAGTAATTCTGATTATAGGAATTATTAATACAAATAATTATTAATAAGATTTGCCCTATGATTAAATTCCATACTATACACAGCTGTAAAATTTAAATATTCTTAGTATTCTATTGCCATAATTTTCTTTCCATTTGAGCACAGCTTTAGTAAATAAAAATATATGCACAAGTATTTACTTCTGGTCTGCCATACTGTATGTATATTTATAACTAATACAAAATGTAAAAAGAAAACAAGTATTTTAAATGTACATAACGTATTTAAATAATTGGAATATACTTGCTGTTTGTTCCTTACAAACCCTTTTCTTAAAAAAAAAAGTTTTATAAATACATTTTAGCTTCCAGTGAAAGTATAAGGGGGGCAGTTGCCAAAGATGAACTTATAAGAAAATAGAATTTTGTAATCTAGATATTCAAACTTATCTAAATAAAACATTATTAAATGTCTCTGTCCTGATATTAAAGCACAATAACTAACGGATGAAAAAAATAATCTAAGCACTTTTTAAACTTTACTTCTGCTATAGAATCCTGTGTGTAAAAATTAAGTTACAATTAAAAAGGGGGACACAAGGTGTGAAACAGCCACAGGATTTCATTCTAAAACCAGGTTGTAGTGGCCATCAATAAAGTCATTCTTTCAAAAGCGTGTTTATGGATTTCACAGTTTGTTACCAATATTTTGATCATGTGCAGATAGTTTCTTCCTTTACAAGGCATCTGTTTACACAGCGTTGACAAATATGTCTGAATTGTCTGACAACAGTATTCTTATTTTAAAAAAGACATGGCTGTCTGTGAAGTTAGGACTTTTTTTATTTTTTCTTTGGATTCTCAAATAACTTTTTCTTTGGATTCTCAACAAACATTTGTATAGAAATCCTTTTCTTGTTCTCATTTTATAAGTTTCAAAGTCCAAGTAACTGCCCTTCAGGAGGAGTCAACTGCCACCTTTCCGTCCTTTGACAACCAAGGTTAAATCAGTATTAACCCCCAGAGTGTTATTTTAAGCACTACAAAGTACAGAGGAAAACACCTCATCAAAATGGGTTAAGTCGTATTCCTGTTCCTAGTGGTGAAAAAGGATTCACTTTGGCCCACATCAAAGCATCATTCAGTGAAATGGCAGATTTTCCATCTTCAAGAAAGAACACTGGACCCTGTACAGCAAAAACGTTTGGGGAGGGGAAAAAAGAAGAAAATACACATTTATTGTGTGAAGGCTACCACAACAGATAGCAATTTTATCTGAAAACATGAAAACCTGATTTAGTACTATAATCTACATTTGTACAACTACCCCAATAACTTCAAGCTTTGAGAATAGTTACACATTATAAATTGAACGAACACGGTATGTTCCAAAATCTGGAGGCCCAGCTTTTTGTAGTCCTTACATTTCTAGTTTCGTTTTTAATAATTGTGGTATTTTATGTATGTTTGTCAATTCCAGAGTTAAATTTAGTCTGAATTAAAAATTGAGGTAACAAGTTGGGTTTTTTTTCTTCAGAATACATATTTCATTATGTCTGTCTTTATCTGTGCTGATCTGCATTTCCTCATCTACAAAAAACCCCAATATAATGCTTCCATGAACTGTTTGAAAACAGGGAGTCTACATGCAGTCTACAGAACAATTTCAAGTGTTTACTATGACAAGAGCAAAATACTAATTTATTTGATGGAAGAAAAGCTATCTGGCTCATTTCTTCCTTTGACAAAATATGGTCTCAAATCTGCAATTCAAGTGCCTTCTTAAAGAGTTAAGTTCTCTGAACTTGCTGCTTAAAACTTATAAAAGCACGCAATTAGACTACTATACCTTAGTATTAACTAAGTGATTTGTGAGTTGATCCTAAAGCCATGGCTCCACATGTTCACTAATCCAGAGATAAGGACACAGTAGGTGACAATCTGGAGACATTGTATTTGCTATTCTTATAGAATGGACTGTAACAGTGGCATCTTTATGAAGCTGTTAGCCACATAAGAGTTGAGAAAGTATAGCCACAGCCAGAGACTGCTGGTCTAATGGGGAAGTGTTGGCAGCAAGTTTATTTAGACTTGATAGTGTGCAGTTGTGAACTTGTTTACTTCAAAAATCCTGCTAGCAATTTGCAGTCACCAATTCCTGATGCAAAACTACCCTTCTTAATCCCTGAACAACCTTGTTACTTTTTGGGCTGACATCTTGCACTGGACAGAGAAAACTGACTCAGCCTCATATAAGAGAGTAAATTCACACTGAGGCACTGTCTGGAGACAAGAGCCTGAGAATAGTGGTTTCACACTGTCGATTTTCCCTTCATGGAAATAACATATACCAAAGAGGTGCTATAAGGACTAGTATATTTTGTTCATAAAACTTTATGTGAGTGATGAATACATATATTTGAATATTTAGTCTTCTAATATCTGTCTTTAATCAATCATGAATTACAAATTTTATAGTATGCGTTTCCATAATGATAAATACTAACAATGGAATGATGTTAACATGTGGTAATTGGCAGTAAGTCACATGCACTTTAGTCAGAACAATTGGGAATGGAAATCTGTCTTTCCCATGGAAATTAAAAAAGTTTTGGATTGGGAAACTAGACAATTACTGGACTGGACAATTTTTCTTTATATAGACTTTCTTATACAGCAGATGTCAGCACTTCTCCTATTTACCATCTGCTACTGTGACAACAGGGAAAACATTTTTCTTCCCAAGTGATGGGAGGGGCCTTAGATTTATGAGAACCTCAGAACTAGTCAATGCTATCACTGAGAAAGAGCACCTCAGCTCTTTGAAACCCTACCTGTATCCTTAGCCCTGTCAAACAAGAGATGTGAACATCCGAATGACTAGGAAGATTTGATCCAGTGACATAGTCTGGCCCAACCATCCCTTTCAGAGGCTCCTCTTCTATTCGTGATACGAGTGTTGAATACACCGCTCGCTGCGATTCAGATGGCGGGGTGCATGGCAGTTCATCAGTGCTCCTGTGAACAAAAGACAATTTCTAACAGAAATGAAGGATGCACAGTTGAAAAACAAGAGCCACAAAGTGCTCATTTTATACATTCATATTTTACAAAGGATATAAATACTGTATTTACAACTAAAGAGTTAAATACTAATAGTCTCATCCGAGGTAATTTTATATTTTTCCACCTACTTGTTTAATTGAGTACAAGCTCTCCATGCATCTAGTTCCTCAGAAAGCTGTTCAATTTTCAAAGGTACAGATACTTCCCGTCTTTTTAAAAGCTGACTGAAAAGGAATGCAAGTAATTAAAGCCAAAATTATCAATTAATACTTTCTTAAAAGAAAAACAAGAGACAGTAGTAATAACCTCCCCTATTTTTGATTTGGTATGGAAATAAATTGATCCTTCACAATAAGCCCTATATTAAACCTTAGAAATATTAAGGTACTAGATAAAAAAAAAAGTGTACCTTTGCATTTAAGTTTGAATTTAATTATCCATATTTACACCTCCTTCTTTTAGCTTGTCTTTAATTATCTCTATTATTTTTTCCTTGGTATTTTCTATATTTTAAGGCTATATGCATTCTTAATGACAGCTTAGGGACTAATTTTGCCTATATATAGTAGATATTATAATAATACAGTTAGAGTAACGTGGTTGAATACATATTCTAGGACAGCCTTATTTCACCTGTTTACTTGCAGAAAACAGTTTTGAAACCCCTGGAGTGGATGCATTTTTAAGTTATCAAAATACAATACAAGAGACAGTTATTACCTGACCTAACTTAACTAACTTTGTTTTGTGGTGGGAGGCCTTAAAAATGTCCAGCTTAAGCATGTAAATGCCCAGTTTAAGATGGGCTGGAATATAAAAGAATGTATGAATCTTGAAAGTAATGGACAAATCTAAAAAAATTTACATCAGTATTACTCTATGGTGCTTTACATCTCAGAAAAACTTAAAGCTTGACAGGCGAAGTATCACAAACAGAGTCTCAAAAACTACTTGTTACTAGTCTATTAATTTCTGTGTCACAATAGCCCTTCTGTAAAAGCTTGTATTTTATCTTGTTGTTTTCCATACAGAAGTTTGGTGGCTCAGAAAAGAGGAAAAAATACCCGAAGCAGTCCTTTTCCCTGTCCTCTCACCAAGTTTCAGAGAAGGATGTAAGTAAGTAAAGCAGTAAAGGAATGTTATTGAGACATCTGATGGAGAGGAAGTCAAAGAAAAGGGGCAAACACACAGTTCTAAGACATGTTGAATTCATATTGTTTAGTTATCCTTGGTTAGGCAATCCTGATAAAGTATTAGGAGATGTAGGAAAGGTGACAATTCTACTAAGGTCTAAAAGGAGTGGACAACATATATGTAACATTTATTCTTGATGAAGAGATAAATGAGCTGAAGTTGTTAGCAAAGCTACAGTGCTCAGAGCAGTGAGTGGAGCAATAACAGCTAGAACAATGACAGCACAGCTTGCACTATGCAGTCAGTGACATCTTGGAGCTGGCCTTGCTACCCAACAAGGCCGGTGACAAAATCAAAAGGATTTGACAGTCCCAAACTTTGAGGGAGAAATGGAAATTGGTCCCCTGGGTTGTAGAATCATTACCAGATCAGACAGGAAAACTAAATAATCATGGTTATACTCTGAGGAAGGAGTACTAAAGTACTGTATGTACACCTATTTTATTTAACAGATAATTTAAAGATTACTGATCTTAATCTTTCTCAAGTCCAAGTTGGTTGGTTCAAGTCCAAGTGGTACTAGTGGGATCAGATCAAGCCAAGTGTACTAAGTGAAATCAAGTGACTCACGTTGAGTAGAGTGAAGTGAGTTGGGCCCAGCCAGCCTGGGCTGGTTCAGTCCAAGTCTGGTCAAGTCAAGTGGGTCAAGTTGGGTCATGTCTAGTGGGTTGGTAAAGTCAAGTCATGTCCAGTCAATATCAAGTGGGCCAAGTTAAGTTACATGAAGTGGCTGAGGTCAAGTCAAGTCAATTGGTTCAGGCTGAGCTTGTTCAAGTCAGTCAAGTCTAGCAAGGTGGGCCTGGGTCAGGTCAGGTCAAATCAGGTGACAGGCTGGGGTTCAACTAGACCAAGTGGGCAGGACCAGGCCAGGTCAGATCAAGTCGGCCAGATGAAGTATATTAATACCTGGGAATATTAGCTCACTGAGTAATAGAAGATCAAGCCAGGTTTCTTGGTAGGAATAAAGCTAGTGCCCAATCATGAACTCTAAATTCAAAGCTTGTCCTTGTTACCAATAAGCAAGTCTTGGCAAATGGTCTACACACAGATAGAAAATTGGAACTGTTACTGTCAACATCTAATCATGCATGGAGGTAATGCTGAATATTCATCTACTTTGAAAAATTGTTTATCTTACAAAAGGAAGAGTTTGACTGAAATCCTGGATTCACAACTTGCTGCATTACCTCAGAAATGTCTACATACATAATGCATAAAGAAGGCTCTATGTGCAGGGATGGGTATATGCTCAAAACAAAACTGGGAATTTACATTTTGTTTTTCCTTTTTTTGGGGGGGGGAGAAGGGGAATTAGAGACAACATATGGCCTACATCATAATAGGGACTGAGATTTTTCAGTATTACTGCAAATATAACATTACCTTGTATACTCATAAAGTGCAGGTACAATGCTATTGTACTGTCTTCTGATAGCAAGCAAAGCACCGATGTAACCACACAAAATCAGCAACTCATTCCGAAATCTATAAATGGAAAAGTATTAGTCATGAAAAATGACAAGCATTTGCAAAAAACATTGAAACAAACTCATATTCAAATTATAATTTCAAAATCTAATTTATCCACCCATCTTTTGTGGAGAATACATATCTGCTGATTATGTATACTTTCTGTGGGATGTAGTCATTAAAAGACAACATCTGCTTTGTTTTGATCTTAATTTTGCCATTTTCAATAGCATGTACAACTCATTAAGCACAATCACGTGAAGTTAAAAAAAAACATGTCACTAAGACCTTTTAATGTGATAAAACTCTAAATTTAAATAAAATAACTCCACATATTAGTGTGGACTTCTTTGGCCTGTTAGTTCTCCACATGTACACCTGTGCAGGAATGCAGGTCAGGCTTCAACTATCTTTTGTGAAGGTTAACCTCAGCTATCTAACTATTTTAGAGTTAATTCTGAGGGTGACAGTTCAAATTTCCTTCACACTTTGACATAAATCCCCATATTATGTGTGGTACCACTGTTCTTTTTCTTTAGGAAACAGAAACTAGAGTGAGATTCTTCAAGTAAGACCAATATTGATTCACCCACTGTGAATGCCCCCCAAGGAAAGCAAGTAAAATAGCTTTTTTTCTTCTTGCTAAACCTCAAAAATTTAGGAGAATTCCACATTCTATTTTACAGATTGGGAATTGGCCTCCTTGCTGAACTTTTTGTAACCCTTTTCTGGTAAACAAAAAATTATACTAACAGCGTGCACCTATATTTTTTTTACTTCCAAAAGTTTCCTTTATTGAAAACTCCACTTATATAAGTAAGGAAAATATACTTACTCACTACATTTATGCAACACTAAGCGTTCAGTGCGTATGTAACTTAGAAGGTCAAGATACGGACAGATAGAATCTAAAGTCCAATCTGAGCCACAAAGTTGTTCTGTTGAAAATAGAAACAGAATTATCTCAAGAGGCGAGCTATACAAATGATTTCTTCTTGAAAAGGTTTACTCATCCAAGTCCATACCTTTCACATACTGAATGCCAACAGGGAGAGCCTTTTCAGGTTCTGTGCTTAACAGGTAGTACTTTATAGTTTCGAATATATCTCCATCAGCCTGAATTGTTTCTGCCAACCGCATACACTCTTCTACATCAGGAAGATTACACTGGAAAACAAAGATTTTGCTGAAGAGTTATTGTAATGTTCAAACTCTAAGAGACAGAGAAAAACTGACATTTGCACATAACAGCAAGACCAAAGTCTGTCTGAAAGAAGAGTCATTGTTTGAAGGACATAGCTGCATATAAAGAGTATTAAGAAAGCCATCTAGACCAGAGAACACCACAGGAGGAGAAGGTTCTTTAATTTAAGCAGTGTCAGTTTCCATTGCTAATGTTTTTGTGAACTTTTTAATAGTGCTTAATAGATGTGCAGTCTGAGTTGAACCTTAAGGGAGTTAGTGGAGCAGACTCTGCTGCTGCTAAAGAGGAAAGGGGGGATTTAGGGAGATTACAGACATAAGATGTAAAACAATTCAGGGTACTACAGAAAGCTGATCTACCAAGACATGGTTAAGCCACACTTCAGTGATGAGGAGGCCATAATTCATACTGACAGGTAACTCTGAAGATCATAAGCTCTGTCAGGAAGTAACCTGTGTCATGCAAACACTACACATACAGTAGAATTAAAGAACTGAATTTCTTCTTGTGCAATACTGAAAATAAAGTCAATGAAAACTAAAAGAGAGAAAAAAACCCCTAAGATATAAGACAGTCACAAATTCATCCTACAGATTTATTTGGCCTTAAGTTTTCTGAAATTAGTAAACAAATCAAAACATAACCTCTTGTTAGCATTCAGGTAAGTTCTTTTTCATTGTACCTTTTCATGCAGGTCATTTATTTCTGCTATGCATCCAGGATAAAAAGCACATAGTTTTACTAAGTGCAGTTTATTATCAGGAATCATCATAAGAAGATCAGCTGCTAAATCCCTGCACAAACAAAAGATGACATGCAGTTACTCTTGATGGTTCGTAATAGGAGGAAACTGTTTTCTCTTTAACATTACTTTTATAAAGAAGAGGTTACTAAAAAAATTACTGTTCCCAGAGAAGTGGTTCTCAGTTTCTAAGACTGTTTTGGTGTAATAAATAAGGCTTAATCTATTCATCTTTTTTGGGGGGGAATTTATGTGTTAATTTTCTGTTGCTTTAGTTTGCTGAGTTAAATAGCTGTGCAAGCCTAAAGCATCAGAACCACCTGCAAGTGAGATGGAAGATTGTGTGAGCAGAGATGGAAAGGAAGAAGGACCTATACAAGCTGAAAGGAGGAAAGATGTCAATATGGCTCCGTGTCATGAAACCGTTCTCAAACTTCCAGGCTTTTAGAGCTCCATGACATCAGCATAAAGCATCTCTCAGTCATCCAGAATGGCCAGTGCTTCTGTGACATTACAGAAGACAGATTATACAAGAAAGGAATGTGATACCTATTTTCACCCTTTTGAAAGAAAAACTGTAGTTTAGCAAAGAGACATTTCTGAAATATTCCTAACTTTTTACCATTTGTTACTGCCTCCTTAACACAACAAGCAGCTGGAGGGAACATGTGTGAATATTAAGAAATTCATTTGAAACAATTATTCTATGGACCTTTTAATAACTGATTATGCTGGTTGTTCTGTGACTCTCCTATTCAGGCAGAAATCATTTCTTCTGTGACCCACAAGATAAGACTTGCCTGTGTAAGGCAAAAACTCCTGCTGAGTTCCCCTGGATTTTCAGAATGAGGTCCTTGGCTTAAAAAAGTTTGCGTAAGCTTCTGTCCAACATTTGCAACTGCTTTCTATCCCACTTTAAAGTATTAATCACAATTAAAAATTCAGGACACTTAGTTAAGCTTTTGTAAATTCACACGCTTTTCAAATATCTTTCTATAAACAAGCAAAATACCTGTATCCAAGTGATGGAAAGCTAAAAGGAAGACATTAAAACAATAATGAACAAAACTTTGGTTTGTATTCTTACTTTACAGAGGAAAAAAAATCTAATAGAAAATAGTAAATCTAAGTGTCAGGTTAACCAAATTTAACAACCAAAAAATAGCTTTCCAATGCCTTCTGACAATCTGAAGAGGCTAACAACAAAAGGTCTTTGGAAAATCTGGTGTTATGATTACCATGCAAGAGCCACTTTTCCAAGTTACAAAAAGGCTCATTCTGAATGTAGGTTATTTCACAAGTTATTAAACTGTTTTCCAGATCAGCTAGCTCACATGTACTCATCTTCATAGGCAATTTAAACTTTTTATTTTAAAGCGATTAGAAATTGCTCAGCCAAAAAAACCTGAAATGTTTATATAAAAAAAATCCAAAGCAGCCCCCACAAAATAGCCTACAAGTTGTGTTTCCTGGAACGTGTTTTTAAGAATCAACCTGTAAACACTGCCAATATAAAGAACAAAATCAGGTGGCTGAGTCTGCAAATGCAGAATTCAGTATCTCAAGTAAAATACCACTAGCCTTCTGAATAGCAGAAGGTTGCTTTTAACAGCATTAAGGTGCTAAACACAAATAAAATTAAAATGGTGCTCTTAAACACTCACACATTTTCCCAAGGCTGTAGGTTTGGAAAGGTGAGGAAGGGCAGGAATGTTTAATTTTGACATTTTTGTTTTGATTTTATACTTTAGAGCACTTCTTAAAAAAAATAAAATAAAATCCCCCAAACCAACTCAAAACCAAAAAACAACGGCCAAAAAGCACTCTACCAATAACTGATTTCATTATGCACCCTTCAAGGTCCTTTTGGTATTCCTTGAGCTGTCTACAGTTCAGTGTGTCTCGACAATGAAATGTTTCCAATTGATGGACATCCCTAAGCATAACAACCAGTATAAACAAAAAGGGAACCCTTCAAATAGCAGAGGCCCTTAAACTCTAGCTTCCTCATACATGACCTTATACATGCAGTGGACCAAGGGGTATTACTGCTGTGCTGGTATCTCTTTATGACAAAATAGGAAGAGATTTAGGAATCTGATCTTTTCCTACAGAATAGAAGAAGATGCTGTAATGGCTGCAAATCAGAATCTGAGATTGCAGGGTGTAGCTGTAATAGGTGTTCAGCATTGCATATGAAACCCACTGAAAAATCCACATGTATACTTGGGCAATATGCAGTACACCAACTTAACATTTTAATCACATATACTCACATAGGCTTCAGTCTGCACATGCCTTAAGTTTGCAGAAAGTTTATGTACAGACATGTAAATGCCATACTGTTATAAGTATTTGTTACAGCACTGAGATCAGAACAAGCTTTTCTTATGGAACTAGAAAAACTCTACACTGTTTTTCTTAACTCCACATCCAAGGCTTCCTATCAGAAACTACATTTAAAAAAAAAATAAAATTCAACAAAATTGCTTTTTACAATGAAGGCAGGGAGATCAGAGAAAGAACTTGAGAGGCTTTAAAAAGAACTGGTGCAATGCAGAAATGCTAAATCATTTCAAAACCACAGCAGCAAGTCATCCATTTCTTATTTTATCTTTTTCTACAATGCTTTATTGTCTAAAGCAGGTTCTGTAGAGGGGAGGTCTGCTATGTTTCTCTCAGGCTACCTTTTGATACTTAAGCAAATACCAACTGTAGCAGAAAAACTGATTCTTCATTACAGTATCTGTTTAAGCACATGTTTTCCATGAAACACCTGTACAGCTGCCAAATATACGTTAGGAAGATCTTCTGCGTTTCACTGGTAGACAAAAAACAGACCAAAACTAGCCTTCAAAGTAAAACCACTACAAGGGGGGAAAGAAAATTTAGTAGAGATCACATTTCCCTTATATGGAACAGACAAATGGCTTCTGCAGCATTAAACAGTAAACCAGTTTCATCCTTAAATCTTGTCAGCTGTCTTGTATTCCCAATACCAATATAAAATGATTCCTCAGCCACCCAGGTTTTCATGTTTTTCAAGCATGTACTTAAGAATCACTTCACACATCCTGCTTAAGCTTCCATTTGACTTTGTAATTCAATTCTAGCCTTACTTTGTCTGAAGCAGTCATTTTTACTCAGTACACACTAGGATTTCCTATGCTACTTGTTGCCCAGGTACCTAGGGTTTTTTCAACGGGTTTCATACCCTGTTTGATAATGACTCTGCTCTCATTTACAATGCCTACATAATGTATTTTGAGATTAAAGCAGAACATTTGCATGCCCTGCACTTCAAAGATCTAATAGAGCAATTCTTATTCAAGCAGCAATTCTTATTTTACCTGCCCACGGTGGTTTGGTGTCTATGTAAGTTTCAGAATGAAACATCTTTATCGTTTTGTCAGGGGGGAGAAAAAAAATAAAAATCTTCTTTGAATTAAATTCTTACCATGTTGTTACTGTCATACATTTTCTTGCTAGTAATTCTAGGGCATAATGTGTTGCTTGTGCTGCACTTTCTCCTAAGACAGTACCCACACTGATTGCCAACTCCAGTTCATTTCCACGAATCAGGTTTGCCATCGCAAGCTTGCTCAATGAAAAAATTATATCATTAAGGGACACAAGCATTTTTGGGGATTCACCATGTTGAGCATATGACATTCATTTATCAAACTTTTTCTTACAGAAGGACATAATATGCATTAATTAAAGCAACTTCATATATAATTTGGGTATCCTGGATGAGTAAATAATTGTGCACTATATATTAATCAGTTTTTAAATAATCAGATAGATTTCCTTTAGTAGAATCTGCCTTTATTCAGAACAAAGAGTTTATAAAAATATCAGACCTAAAAAGCATGATAGTAATTCCTTCTAGTTTTAAGAAAAGACACTAGGCTTTCAGAGTATCTATTTCCCCTCTCCTTTGATGAAAAGAGACTAAAAAAACCCAACCCCAAACTCACCCTCTCTGGGCAACTGGAGTTGCTGGTAGGCATAGCGGAATATTAAACAGTAAGAGACTACACAGCAACTTGAAATATATGTATTATGAAATACAGGCATTAACTGATTATTCCTTTCTCTCTGAACAGCTGATTAAGATGGAATTTTACACGTTTTGGTGGATAGACGAGGAAGAACATGCTGAGTAAGCAACAACAACATCCAGAGAGAATGAGAAAAAGAAAATTTGTTAAACTACAAACAAACCAATAAACGTTTCCTACATGTCAGCCCTATTTTTGTACTGAGGGGTGTTTATTTTTTCCTATTTACTTTTGATTCACTATAAACAGTAATACTTATGTATATATGTAAGATACTTAGGTACCTTATATTTTCTAATATAATGAGATACCGTATATATGAAAATACAATTAATTAATAATATAATAGTTTCTGTGCATGAGAGAAATCTTGCATTTAATAGAATCAGAAGAGTTTTGCTACTAATTTTAATACACCAAGGATTAAACTCTCTCTCTAAATACATACAAGCAAATATCAAGTACAAGTAATACATTTTAGAATGTGGTACATACACATTAAAAACCAGTTAAGATGTGGAGATGTAACAAGGAAGTCAATGTTGACCTTTCCATAGTTAAAGGGAAAAAAAAATTAAAAATTTACCTCTATATTTTCAACAGCCAGATGGCAACATGCTGCAAGCACTGCATGGCCATCCTGGAAATACCATTCTGCTAGTTCTTTACTGACCTCGTGCAGGAGCCTGCAACAGCAAAACATGAATTGTCAAGGTCACTTAAAAGTTGGAGTTCTTTGGCTCTTAATTTATGTACAAGTCACCACATTTGCTTCTGTACCCTAAAATTTCTGTATTTGACTTACAGGTAATGACACCACTATCTTTCAAAATGCAATCACTTCGAGCTTCAATCACCACTTATGTTGGTGCATATTCAGGTGGGTCAGTTTCTCAAAATCTCCATCAGCACGGGAATATCTTTTCAGATTGACAGAAGAAGCATCACATTTTTAGCCATTCGTTCTGTACTTTGAACTCTGCATAAATATCTCTAATTGCTCAAAAACTGCACATGTAAATAAAGTAACTACACAGCCTCCAAGATGCTTTTGTTACTACACATACAACTTGATAATGTAATGTAGGGTTTTGAGCACTGCTCTAAAGAAGGAGAGATGCATAGTTCCTTTTATGGGAGTACATTGGTAGAAATTTCATTGATGATAAACAGCGAGGCTCCAGGAGGAGAAGATGCATAAAAAATAGGGTCTCAAAGATACTTGTGAATGCTAAATCTTAGTCTACTTACCAAAAGTTCCAAGTTAATAAGCTACCTATTTAAATATATTTAAGAACCTATGAATTCTCCTTAAATATAAAGCAAATTAAAAGGATATTTATAATTGTAATGCATACATATGAAAAATCCATTTTGTGACAGCAGAAGGCACAATGGGGGAATTATTCAGTTAGTAACTCTATCAACTAAGTACTAGAAGATGTAATATTTTGTTGTTGAATTTTACATTGCTGATGCCAAATTAAACCACTAAGGTTTATCTCCTTGAAGACTTTACATTTTGCACTAAAATGAGGGTTTAGATATAATCTAGAATAACTTACTCATTATAATCATCTGTATTGTTTCCACCAGAATTTGAAGATCCACTTGTTGTGGAGAGTGGTGACATCTGTATATTCCCCTCACAAGCTGCCTAGAAATGAATTTAAAAATGGATTAATTAATGAACCAATCAAATTGAGTATGAAATGTGATTTTTCAACAACAAAAAACCATAATCTAAGATCTATAAAAATCCTTCTAAAGCCCAGTTTTAACAAAGGAAATGTTTAAACCAATGAATTTACTCACACATAACTATTAGCCTAGTTTTATCCAGCCAAACAAGAAATTCTACAGAAAAAATCTCTTCCTTCCTATGCATATTTGTACAGGAGTTTTCCAGCATTTAAATATGCTTAAAGGGGAAAGTTGAGAGCTACAATCCTGATTTTTACAATCCACAGAGCAAGTCACGTGAATGAAGGATGAACTCTGTAGATAATTCCGAGTAGGTATGCCAACAAATCTGGAAAGTTTTATACATATATAGTGGCATAAGCTGAACCTTTTTGAGGTCTGGCAATAAATTATTTCTGACATTAAATGAGAAGAGATCAGTGGGTTAAAAGGACTGTCCTTTAAGGTGTAGATGGAATAACAACATTAAAACTCAGGGCTCAGTTAAAAGGGAAAGAAAGTCCTGGTGTTTTATTGCTTAATATTATCTCATTAAACCTTTGAGACAAAGGCTATTCTGTGAACTGCAATAAAAGCCAGCGCTGCAATGTCTCTCTTACTAGTAAAATGATATTTCTAAAGCTTTGTTGTTCAAACATTATAACTTGTTGAATTTAAGCATACCTCAAAGTCCATTCTGTGCACTATTCTACTACTATTAGAAGAACAACAGCTTCCAAATAGACAATTTCTAAAGGAGAAATTCACATGCATTATTCAAATTCATATCTCTGAAGCAACTGAACATTAAAGGACAGGCAGGCATCAGAGAATGTACCAGGGACAAATCGTGACAGTTTATTTAGTGAGCTATATTAAGTATGCAGAAATTATTCAAATAGAATAAAGTAATGGTGAGGAGTGAAACAAATTATCAGTCTCAAATGTTTTGTGTACCTTTAACTTGTGTTTACATTAGGAGGTAGAAGGGATATACGTGGTTTTGGCACTCTTTTGCACTGTTTCTTGAATCAACTTGAAAGCTTGATTTCCTATACTGATTACTACTGCAACTGAGCAGTTTTGCCCAAAGATTCTATAGGAAGTAGTATAATCAAGACCTCAGTAGAAATGAAAGAGAAATCTTAAATGTCTTTGATGTTAAGAGCAATACTGACTGCTGAAATTCAGGTTAATTTTCTACTTCAACAAAAACCAAATACTTCAGTATTCATTATGGGCATTTGATTGCAATTTAGAAAAATCAGGCTTAAAATCTGTAAACATTTTAAATATGCTTGTCATCTTCAGAGTTACGAACAAATAGCTAAATACATCTCCCAGACTACTATACGTAATAATACCTGTGCAACAAGAAGAGCCTCTTTAAGCTGGCCTCTTGAAGTAAAGAAAGAAACTAGTTTCTTCACATCTCCAACAGCTATACAGTATGGTATGACATCATCATTTTCTTCCTGAATTAACTGATCAGCCCTCCTAATTAAACAAATGAATAAATAAACAAGAAAGATCTACATATATAATCGATCACTAAACTTATCTCTATGGCATAGGTGTTATATGAAGCCATATAAAGTTTACTGAAGCCCATCTGCCTTTCCAGACTTCAAAAGACTTGTAAACTGTGCATGCTGCAGTCAGGAGTTTCCAGCAAAAGTTGTGATTTACACTCAATCCTTTCCCTTGATTCCCGTACACAAAAATCATAGTTGAAATCCCCCACAGTCCCATCCCAAAGCTTACTGAATGAAAAGTAATGTCACTAGAATGCTGGAGCAAAAGCCAAGTACAACTGACACTGGCATCCACCCTTCCTGCTTAGTCTGCACCCTCTTAGGGACAGGAGCTACAATTCAGCATCAGATTTGTATTGCCTTACCTTTGCATTAACTTCCTCCAATATTTCATCGATACACCAGGTGCAACCGAGAGCGCTTTGTCCCACTAGAAGAAAGCAGCAATACATTTAACCCAATGATTTTGTTTTGAAAAAGCTCTATTTTTAACCAATTTCATGTTTCTTCCGTTAAAAATAAATTTGCCAAGAAGTTAAATGAGGAACGAGCTATGCATTAGACTGCATATGCTAAAAATAACTGAAGCAAGGTTACTCTTTTCTGGATTTGTGACCCATTCTGTTGCTACCCCATCTTTGCTAGGGTAGCTGGTTTTCAAAAAACTTCATATTTTATTGTTCTTCAGTAATGTTCTGGGATTTTACCTCTCCAAGTTCTACCATTAGTTCACAATATCGCTGAATTTGTCCTAATCTTAAATGTATTTCTGCAGCTTCTTTAAGCCTCTCCTCTTTGCTTGGTGCACCAATACCACCTCCAAACTTGGACATTTTTACTGTTGTCAGTTCTTGTGCCTTGGACTGAGGGAAGAGAAAAAAGATAAAAGAAGGGCTTTTTAAAAAAAGTAGTCTTCTGGGATGAAAACAAGCTTTCCTAAGAGTCAGCTAGTATCAAACATTGCAATGGAATATAAAGGCTACTATTTAAGAACAAAAATCCTTTTGAAAAAAAAAGTCTAATTGGAAGAGACTACAATGAGATCATAGTGATCTATTAGTATTTTTGCAGTAACTGTGTTAGTGTTCTGTTGCACAAATATATTTTCCTTGATTATCTTCCTTTAACCTCTTTTCTATATACTTTTTTTATTCTCAACTATTTTCTCATATGCAATAGTAATTCACCCAGATGTCCGTTGTAAAAATCTTGATATTTTTGAAATTTAAAAAAAAATATTTGTGAACATAAATCATACAGAGCTGGAAATTGTACTTATTATCATTATAATCATGTCCACATAAAGAAAAAAATAAATACATTAGGCTTAACCTGTGTCCTGATTGGTTAATCAGTGAATAATTTATATTCCCAACTACTGCAGTTTTTATACTACTGCAAGAGATATGACTAAATTTCTCTGTCTGCCAGAGTTTGAGAAACAAACTGCAATAGGAGAACATTTAACATTTAAAAAAAAAAAAAAAAAAAAAAGGCAAAAGGAGCTTCACTTTATATTTCAAGAATTCTTGGTTTATCATCAATATGTGTGAGAAGGTGTTTGGCTATTCATGACTTTAGAGTACCGTGTATGAAGGATGGAAAATGAATTTTGAACATTCTTCACCAAGGTAACCTGCAATGCAGACCAAAGGCTGAGGAAGCCCAAGGATCTGCTTTATTAAAATGAACTAAGTTACTTTTTTTACTTGGCACCTCGAACTTTTTTATCATTTAATGATGAAGTCTCCAACGTATCCTCTGTGTTTGCTGGAAACAAACAAAAAATCCCTCACTTGCTCTAGGTCCCTATCTCATCCTGAAATGTCTAGGTGCCACAATGCCATTATCCAGTTTCCTAAGGAAAAAATGGTATTAGCAGCCAGAATCACCCTACCACTATTTGCACTTAAGGCTCTCAACCACAATTCTGAGTCAGAAAAAAGGGCACCAAAATTCTTTTAATTAATGTGAATACTTAATCCAGATACACAGAATGATCAGCAATTACTGTAGTTACTCTAGGTCACCTGAGCTATAAATACATGAAATCATGTTGCAGGGATAAACAGACTGCTTGTACTGCCTGAGTCAAGAATGAGTGTTTCAGGCTAACTGGCTGAGAAAACTCTTTTGGACACACAAACACACAGTTTTGTAGTATTAGCAGAGCAGTTTATAATACTATTATTATAATTAACATCATTGATAAAAGCCTTCCATCACTTGAGAGTCATGAAGTCTGTAGGACGCTCTAAGAATCTGTGATTTTACAAAAAACCAACCAATACCTGGCAGGAATTTAGCCCTGGGAGTGGCAAGTGTGTGGTTATGCATTTCCTGATCCTTACCAATAGATATAGATATTCCAATGATACAGATATTCCTCTATTTCCTCCCCAGTCATTAGAGTATGGGATTCTTTAGTATCCCTAAATCCCTGACAGAACCATGTATCTCCATATTCTGCAAGTTGTATGTCTGGTTGCATATTCATATATGCAGCTACTAATAAATTTATAGTCCAGTACTTCAATTTCACATTCACATCTGAGTCACTCTTCAGCTGCATATCTGTATTAATGACAGATTCTTTTTTCCACTCCTCCTTTCAGCTATAGAGCAGGCTTATGCTGACTCTCCCCCATTTTCAGACATGAATTCCTCTGTCCCTGCATCTGAACATAACTAAAACTTCATGTTTATACAACCAAATCATTTGACTTTATTGAATATAAAAGTACAGTATATATAATAGGGAAGACAAACTTGCTTCATAGCTCAAGCTGTAGTGATGCTAGATTTGCAATTTCTTTTCATGAACTAGGAAAGCAATTTTCAAAATAACAACTGTAACCTAGCATTTTAACACTGAGTATGCAGGAAGTCACATAGAATAACACCTCGCTGAGTCTAAAAGACCACTATTGCACAGAGAACTGATACAGCACAAACATCTTTAAACTGTGACCCCTTTGTAAAGCACTGAATGTTATTTTTGATGAATGAAAGACTGTATGGATTAACAGCCATTTTCACATACCCTTTATGCTTCACTTACCGTTCTAAATCTAATCAGATGTTTCATGTGCATAATTCCTTTGCAGTAGTTTTGTGGAAGCAAACTGTCATCCTGTCCTTTTATTACAGCAACCAAATCCCATAAATTTTTGCTGCCTCCTGGAGGCTAAAATTATTAGGGAAGAAAAGAGTTGTATTACAGTAACCTTCAAAAAAGAAACGTGGACTTATAAAACATTGGAAAATATTTGTCCATCAATTCCAATAAATACAATTTCAGACCATTTCAATATTAGAAGCTTTACTATGAAGACATGAATTAGTTCAAAATACTACAGCTGCTTCAGTTTAAATCTGTGAAGATCCAGCAAGACCCATGAACTATATGTGGACATAGTTGTGGGCTCACCATTAAGAGTTTTATGGTTTGCTCCCAAAGGAATACAAGCTATCTGGTGGCTACTGCTGGCATAAACCAACACGCAGCTGCTGGAATGCAGGAGCTGCCCCAGTACTTGTTTACCATTTTCTGTAAGGCAAAGATGTGGGCCAGGTAAAAAACAACTTCAAGGCTCAACTGCCTCAATTTGGTTTACTAGCTTAATAGTAATTCTTAAAATAGACACCTATGGTATAACTGTATATGCATAAAATCTTGCAGGCTACCAAGGCAATTTATTATTTTAAAAATGAATTTTAAAATTTTTGTTAGTCTAACATTTGAATCAATCCTTCTGTAGAACTAGGACAATGGTTTAACATTGAATGAGGTCTAGAAGAGAGTGAGTAATTAAAAGGTTTAAAAAAATAAATGATTAAACCTTTGACCTGAAGGAACTTTTCTAAGAATAACAGGATTACAAGTTAGAAGTCCGATTATTTCTGAGGTGGTAAAAACCCAAAACAGAGAGAGAGACTATTCCCTCTTTTTTTCTGTCCTTTAAAGCTCTTATATGATTCCCCATAGTTTAAGCACTACACTATTATCTGGACTCAAAAAGCACTGAACACAGATGATTAAAAAAAGGTTTTGTCCTTGGAAAATTCTTAGACCAGTTTTCTTTTGAATCAACACTGGACATTAAAATGTATAACTTTGGTAAAAACAAGAAATTTCATAAAAATGTATTTTTAATAAAACAGGAAATTTCAAGATTCGTAACTGAGGAAAATTGTTTTAGCATTTCTAAGTCATACACTTCAATTTAGCTAGAAATCAAAACAAATATTTTGGATTAAATAGGTCTTTGTAGATCAGTGTATTGACTTAAATTACAACAGTGCTTGACACAAGCTGTAGTTTCAGGTCATTGTTTATTTTGTTCTATCTCAAGTGCAGCTCCTATGCAGTTAAGCACTCACAGAGACTCAGTTGTTTATTATTTTAACTCAGTTGCACAGAAAGGCTGCAGTGATTTATAGGAAATATTACTGTGCAATGGAGCAAATGCAGTAGATGAATACTGGGGCATGGGTCATCCAGATCTACAGCTCCTGGAAGGCAATACAGCAGCACTGGTACAGACACTTCAGAGTTCAATCCTCATCTGTAACAAGGGTGTCCCTTTGATTGATTAAAATGAAAAACTCCCATGTAGTTTGATAAAACACATACTTTCATTTTCTTCAACGGAAAATTCCTGTCAAATCAAACCTTTCCTATGGAAAATGAAATTATCCCACCTATTTCACTTTGTGAAAAATTAGTGTTCACAACTGACAGACAATTCAGTCATGGACATTTTTACATGCAGAACTGTTAAGAGACAGAACTGATTTCTGCATATATTCGGAGCTCCCTTTAAGAAAGAGAGAAGAAAACAATGGTAGAGAAGAAAGAAATTTCAGTTTTGGAGATTGACTTAAGAGAAAGTCACGCACATTGACAGCATCCTTAAGTTGGCAGAATACTTACCGAAAAACATTCTGAAAACCACCTTAGTTTTTTTCCACGAGGATTTCCTGTTAATTTTTCCACTTCTTGTTTAATATCCCTGGAAACTTTACCACATAGCAAAGGAGGTGCACCAGATTCCACAGCACGATCTAACAGACGTGAAGATTTATACATGAAAATTAAAACAAGAAAAAAACCCCAAGAAATACAGTAACATACATAAAAATTAAACCAGTATATACTGTTTACTTACCCGTATTACCAATAATTTCATCCCAGCATCTATCTGCTAAGATATTTATTTGTAGAGAGTTTATAAGAGGTGTCAATGACCAGAGTCTCACAGTGGAGTCACGAGAGCAAGATGCCATAGTAAATGGACGACTAGGATGACATGTTAATCCTGGTAGAGAGGGCATTAAAAATGTAGTCAAGTAATTAAGTTTATCTACTAACCAGTTTGATTAAATTATTTTATAAATGTTAAAATATTTTAAAATGCATTTCAATAGAGAAATAGAAGAAAAATTTTAAATATTACCATATACATCTGCACCATGATCATAAACTGTGTCCAAACACGTTCCATCTCTTGTGTCCCAGACTCGAATTGTGTAGTCCCAACTGCCAGATATGAGAAGGTAAGGAATTTCAGGATTCCACATCAGTCCCCGTACTGGAGCTGTATGTCCACTAAGAACATTTATACAAGCATCCTGTGTATAATCCCATATTCGAACAGTACTGGAAGAGGAGTAAAAAGACCTATGTCCATCAAGTCACCTATGAAATATGATTAGCTCTCTACTTCAGCAATATTCTAGGCTTCAAATTTATCGGCATATTTATTTGCAATATGTTAATAGAAGTTGTAATAGGAGAGGTTGGAGCCAATGCACTTCATGTTTAGGATAGGGTACAAAATATACCAGACGGTTCACCAGAGTAAGAACTATTCCATCTACTGCACAGGCTTTCAAAATCTCACATGCACCATTATCTTCCACTTCAGTGAGAGAAGTTTGCCAATATACCTGCATGGGTAATAATTTTTTCTGCTAGCTCTGTCAAGGGGAAAAAAAATTGAAGAAAACCAAAGCAAAACTGTAAGATTTATCTTTCCCAGGGCTTTAACAGCCCTGTAACAGACCCAGGAAACTACAGATCTATTAGTCTAACCTCAGTTCCTGGAAAAAGGATGAAGATCATAGAGGGTACTACTGAAAGGCATTTGAAGACTAATGGAATCATCAGGCACAGGCACAGTCAGCCTGGATTCACAAAGGGTAAGTCCTGTTTAACTAATTTGATACTCTTCTATGATAAGGTCATCTGCCTAATGGATGAAGAGAAGGTGGTTGATATAACTTTTCCAGATTTTAGTAAGGCTTTTGATGCTGTCCCTCATAGCATCCTTCTGGACAAGTTCTCCGGTGGTGGGATCAGCAGGTTCCCAGCATGCTGGGTGAAGAACTGGCTGAACAGCAGGGCTCAAAGGGTTGTAGTGAATGGGCCTACATCTGCCTGGTGACTGATCAATGATGGAGTTCCTCAGGGTTCAATTATAGGGCCAGTTCTGTTCAATATATTTATCATTTATCTGGATGTGTAAGTTGAATGCACCATTAGCAAGTTTGCTGATGATACCAAACTAGGAGGTGCTGTTGACTCTCTTGAGGGATAAAAGGCTTTGCAAAGGGATCTAGACAGACTGAAGCATTCAGCAATGATTAAAGGGATGAGTTAGCAGTGTGCCCTGGCAGCCAAGAGGGCAAACAGCGTCCTGGGGTGCATCAAACACAGTATAGCCAGATGGTCAAGAGGGGTGATTATTCCACTTTATTCAGCACTGGTGTGACCTCACCTTGAGTAGTGTGTGCAGTTCTGGGCCCCAGAATTTAAGAAGGACATGAAGGTCCTTGAACGTGTCCAGAGGAAAGCAACAAAGCTAGTGAAAAAGCTGGAAGGAATGTCCTATGAGGAGCGTCAAAGGACTTCCAGTTCTTTACTTTGGAGAAAAGGAGGCTGAGGGGTGACCTCATTGGTCTCTACAGCTTCCTGCGTAGGGGAAGGAGGTGCTGCTGATCTCTTCTTCCTGGTATCCAGTGATAGGATGCATGGGAATGGCTCAAAGCTGTCCCACGGGAGGTTTAGACTGGACATTAGGAGGCATTTTATTACTGAGAGGGTGGTCATACACTGGAACAGGCTTCCTAGAGAGGTGGTCAATGCCCCAAGTCTGTCAGTGTTTAACAGGCATTTGGACAATTCTATTAATCATAGAATCATAGAATCATAATGGTTGGAAAGGACCTCCACGGTTATCAAGTCCAACCTTTGTCCTAGCATTTCTCTAACCACTACACCATATGCTCAAGCGCCACATTAATAATTTGCTTTCACTTTTAGTCAGCCCTGAAGTAGTCAGGCAGATAAATTAGATGACTGTTGTAGGTCCCTTCAACTAAGTATTCTATTCTGTTCTAGTATCTTCTCTCCTTTGAACATGGCATTTGACACATGGCAGAAGTCAACACTGCACTATATTAAATTGTGAAATTCCCACCACAATTACCTAAGTACTGAAGAATTCATACCAGCTTTCTCGCTACTTTTTTCTTCCCTTTTAACCAAGTTCCAACCTTTCCTTATATTTTCAACAGTTGCTATCACTGGGTACAGCTAATTGCACAGACTACAGAATTAGGAATTTAAAAGTTCAGTTTCTTGAAAACATCATTGTAATTCTGGCTAAATTTTATTACATTATCAAATACGTTACCAAAGCTTACTCATGGCAGCAAAGTAACCTTTTACAGTTTCCCAAGTGCTGCAAAGGGGCCATTTGAAGGACCTTATGTCACAAAGTTATTCAACAATCCCCTTCCCTCAAAGTGAAAACGTGACTGTAATCTGTAAACCCCTCTGTAATCAAGTCTAACACAGCCATGACTGGTAATAAAATAAGAATCTCTCATAATGACACAATGACAGAATTTTTGATTCACTCTTTCTTGCTTACTGAAATAGAGAGGATTTATACATAAGAAGCTTGTTGTCAAATTTGTTTCTTCCATGAATCATCACACTATGAACTAACAGATTTTTCTGCAAGCACAGACAGCTGATGAATGATACTGGGAAAAGGAATAGAAGTCAAGACTCCAAAGTTGTGATCCTTTACAAAAATGTTTTGTATACTGTGCAGGCTTAGAAAAACACTTCCTCCTTCTTACCGTAGACTGAGGTGTTCTCCCTCAGAAACATGTCATCAAAACCAACAAAACAGAAGTTTTACAGTCATTAAAAATCTCCACAGATTCTCCTTAATTACACATTTGAAAGACGTCAAATAAGAGCAGGTTTTGCACTCGTATCTTTAGACATAATGTAAGCATGGCTTCCTCCTTGTATCATTCCTGGGAGTAACAGGAGTAACAGGCATCAGTCGCTGACTCTACTCTTGGGAAAGCATTTGTAAAGTTGCATTGCTACAGCAGTTGTGACAATTTTACATAATGCTGCTGCTGCTGCTGCTGAAATATTACATTAA
This sequence comes from Actenoides lindsayi, assembly GCA_025331215.1. Classification (NCBI taxonomy): domain Eukaryota; kingdom Metazoa; phylum Chordata; class Aves; order Coraciiformes; family Alcedinidae; genus Actenoides; species Actenoides lindsayi. The sequence continues at coordinate 29,368 of WTSP01024814.1, read as the reverse complement.
GCAAAACTACAGCCTCAATCTGAACAAGGCAGAGAGTTAGATTATTATATTATTCACAGGGTTTTTGAAAGTGCCAGTAAAGATCTTAAGTTTCTCTAATAGTCCTGCTCAAGGTTTTAAGTTTTCTAATAGTTGAGAAATACACACCCATCATCAGAGCCACTGCAGAGGATTCCTTCTCTCAGAGGAGACCACCGTACATGAAACACTTTGGCAGTATGTCCTGTAAAAACTTTCAGTGGCTGATCAGAGCTGGTTGCCAAGTAGTAAACACGAACGTTTTTATCCTCACAGCCAGTAGCTATCATATCTCTGAAAAATAAAAATAGCAAAATCCTTGGTCACAGGGATCATCAAAAGTACTTACGGTTTTGTTTAGTTTACAAATAAATATTACGGGTATTTTGCAATTTACTTTAAAAAATAGTGCATTTTTACATCTCCTTTGGCTCTTTATAATGTAATTATTCATAACCCAATTAAATTTACTAAGTCAGAAAAAAATTATAAAGTTCCTTTAGTTGCATTAGGGAATAGTATTTGCACTACAGTCTGACCAAGCACCCAACCACACAACTACTAATAGACTGAATTACTTTATAATTGATTTTTGATAAAAAGTACTGATGTTATTAGGAATTATCTGCAAAATTAACATATATCACAGTATATTTAGCTTCTTGCTATATCCTCAGCTTAGCAGTCATCAAAAGAAGCCTCTTTTCTGTTATTGAATGTCTGCTTTTTTCCCTCGTTATATATTTACACAGATTTTATTTTTTTTTCCTCTCATCAATATGAAAACATCCTCTTCTGAAAGTTAAGTCATGCTGGGTAATGAAATACACTACTGGGAATAGAGAGTTGCTACAGTCATATCCTACTGTGGAACAGAAACAAGTTCAGTGCTCTAATATCACAGTAAATATCACACTCTAAATAGCTTAATGTTATTTTTTTATTAATCAATGTAAATAGTAAATAATGTAAATTCTTTGGGTTAATTTTCACTTACTTGTTGTTTTGACTCCAATCACAGCCAAACACTGCAGCTGGATGTTTGTACTTGTGAAGAACCTTGCCATCAATGGTTCGAATGATACTGAAACCAATTAATATGTGACTATGAGGAAAACAAGCATTCTGAGTAGGCTATCCAAAATTCAAGTCTGTGCAAATAAGCCAGATACCAAAAAAAAATATACAAGAAAGTATGAAAAATCTTTTTCCTGCAGCTCCTCAACTATAAAGCTATTTCCCAACAGAACATTTAATTGGACTTCAGAGTCCATGTTCCTTCAGAGGGGATGTAAAGACATTCACTGCCATACTTCCCTCCCTGAAAGGATCCTCATAGCCCAAAATCTAAGTTGTAGCTATGGTTTTAAGGTACAAATAGATATTTAGGGAATTTAAAAAACAAAAAACAAAAAAAAACCCAAACCCAAACCAATTCTTTGTTTTCTAAAATTTATTCTCTTTATGTCTGAGGTGAAATAACATGGGTAGCAAATGAAAAGAATGAACAAGGATTAAAAAATGTACTGAAACAATGCATACAAAATTGTTCACAATAGGGCATTTTCAAGTTTTTACAAATAAGCTATTATACTCCTGTAACAGTGAAATTGCAATTACTTGGTTCTAAAATAGTGATTCCTGGTCCTTGAAATGACAAACTTTAAAAGAAATTTAAAAATGAAGACAAGTGGGATAGCTTTTGAAAAGTGTCCTCCATATCTACAGATAGGAAAGCTAGAAGAATTCTTGGCTAAATAAAATACCAATGTTCAGGTGTCTTAGACACTATTTCTGTTTCAAACATTTCCTTTACTTATTTTCTTAAAATCATGAAAAATATATCCTAGCAAATACCGAAGATCAATCTAATCCAAGTTATGTCTGGTAAGAAAAGTTTTAAAATTAATCACTGCTTAAATACTAATTAATTACTGACTTGAGAAGTGCATTTAGCAATTTTTTTTTTTCTTACAACAACACTCACCAAAATCCATCACTGCTGCAGGTTGCTATTCGTTTGGAATCTTTATGACTCCAGGCAATGCAGAAGATTCCATTCTTTCCATGCTTCAAAAAATGCAAAATACCTATCAATAAGAAATAATTCACCCCTTTTTCTCTCAGCTATTGACTCATCTTTTCTATTTTATTCTCCTATGGGCTTCAGACCTTTTCTCCCAGTAAAGTATACTGGATAAAAATGCATTATAATGAGTCCCCAATATAGCTAGGTTATTTGAGAATCCAAGTCCAAAATATTGGGACTGAGGAGGGAGACAGTAAAAGTGCCATACTCTCCAGGGTCCAAAAGACAAAACTAGGTCAAGTTGAAGAGCGAGCAACTCATAACTACATAAACCTGAAGCCTGAAAAAACATTAGCTACTTGCTAGAATAATGAAGTTAGTGGGCACAAATAACTGTGGTATGTGAAAACTTAAGTCAGACGATGAGTGTTTGAGAGAAGTTTAGTAGCAAAAGTGCAAATCTTCTGAGTGTTAGAACTCAGGAATTCCTGAATATCTATCTATCTTGAAGAGCATGTTTTGTCCTCTGATGTAGATGCCACAGTTAATTACATCTGTATATTCTGAAGATTACAGCTATATGTTAAGAATACCCAAAAGAGCGTGGAATAGCACAACACAGTATTAAATAGCTCCTTCTGCCAACAACAGTTATGCTGCTGTTTCAGGGCTTGGAAATACCTGTGTAGATTTCAGGTAATACAAGGCAAGATTCTAAATACTGATTATTATGCTGCAAAAGGGGGTTTTATTGGTCTAGACTTCAGGGACTGAAATTTTTCTTTCTGTCCCTTACATTTCAAAATCGAGAACATCATTTTACAGTTTGATACCCAGTTTAAAATCTACATGTCCACATATATTTACACATCTAAGAAAGAATCAGCTATGCCTTTGCAGTGTACCACTACAGGACTGATTTTGAGATAATGGAGACCATCTGGTGCTTCATCATTCTAACGTCACAACTACTTCTGCCTCAGAGATAAACTGGCACCCACATAATACCTTCTGTAGAATTTCATACCAGAGTACCTCTTAAAAACATGAACTTTGACCCATCTTTACTCATTGACACAAGAGGGAACACTAACATACATTTCATATAGACAAAAAAAAGAAGTAATCTCCTCTTACCTCACTGAATCTAGTTATCATTTTGCCTTTTTGGACATCCCAGATGAAACCACCATTTCTGGATGTTGCACCTGCTATGCAGTTCAGATCTCCTTTAGAGAAAGATATTTATAAGATCTCACAATAATATAAGATCACAATATTGTCTAATGAAACTATTAGTGAACTAATGTCTTTCTGCTTTAAATTCAAGAAATGTAATCTGAACAGAAGACATCAATGGCACATAAACAAGAGTTTTTCATAGTTTAAGGTCAGTATTTGATACTAAATCAGAACTATCTATCTCAACAAATGCCTGACATGCTTTTCTACATTCCTGTTTTAAGGAGAGGACAAATTAAAAGTTGTATGGTTGTAAAAAGTATTCTCAATGCCTCCCGAGAGTTAAGGTGATGGGAAAATAATGCCCATGATGCATATGACTCACACTGTATCTGTTTTCCAATCTCAGCGTTTCAAGCTTAAAGTTGTAAAAGAAAATGCTCTAGTTGCTAAAGTTCCCCACACACCAAGACAAATCAGGAAGGCTGCAATGGAACATGTAACAGCACTTTGTTTTCTTAATCTTGCGCCACTGCAGCACCTAAGCCCATCAAGAATGCACCTCAATCTGTTAACCACACTCTAGAGGGCTGAAAATCTGAATGTATGACTCCATGGTGAGAAACCTGAAAATGGAATTCAGGCTTAATCCAAAATCAACCAAATTTTCTTCACCACAGAGGCCCTCTAGCCCGATATAGCTATACTTTTCCTAAATAGCTATATATTGCATGTTTGTATAAAAGTTCTGAGCGTTGTTTCAGCACAAAATAGAATCTGAATTCCTTTAACTAGCTGTTTCCCATGCAAGAAAAAAGTATTTTCATCAACTGCATAATGTAATGCTAGAAAGATTCTGAAGATTTTCCTCCCTCCATCCTGACTCAGGAAGAAATACTGAGATCATTTAATTCTACAGGTTCCACAGATAACAATTCAGTTACATTTAAACCTTACAAGATATTCCACCTAAGACTTTTGTAACACAGATTCTGGTAGTCAATGGTAATTCAAAGAACATTTAGACCTAAAGCAAAATATTCTTACCTGGAGCCCAAGAAAGGGAATAAATAACCCCTTCATTACCAGGAGATGTATAAACCGCTGTTAAAGTATTTATGTCCCAAACTTTTATTGTGCCATCAAATGAAGCTGTAGCAAGAAGATCAGGGTTATCAGGTTTGAATTTGCAATCAAAGATGGTCTCAACATGTCCCTTAAATGAAACAAATATTTAATCCATTTTTATTACATTTGATTTTTTTCAGAAGTTCAACTCTAGATCAAACTCTAAAATACATTGTATTATAACCTGTCAGGTCAATTATGAGTTCAAAAAAGCCTGTATGTTATGGCTCATCAGTCAAAATTAAAAGGGATCAAATAGGACTATAACATTCCTCCCTTTCATAAATCATTATTAAAGACTGAAAAACTCTGCCCTGAAACAACAGGGTGATGCAATGCCAGCCACTTGTCAGCATGCAAATGAGATGTTAAAAAATGGAATTAAAAAACACTAAACCTCAAAAAACAACAAGGAAAAATTATTTTTTTAAAACAGAAACAATTTTGTCCTTTAGGTAAAAACTATCTGACCCAAAAAATGAAGCTTTGTCGGTTGATCGTGTTCTACAAGTTTTCTAGTATTTCATTAAGTTACCTATGTTTCTAAATACAGTCTATGTTCTATTGCAATTTAAAGTTCTATCCATTAGAAATTTCACATCAACTGTTCATTTTCTAAGACATGCATTTATAGAATGTAACCTGACATATACGTGAGAAACATAACATAGAAGAATTTTTTAAGCCTCAGTTGCTTTACAGAACCAAACTCATTAAAAATAGAAAAAGAACACCAATCATCAGCCTCTATTCAAAGATATATGGCTGTACAGCTGAAAATTATTCAAGTTTTCCCAATAAAAAGGAAGTGGGGAAAGAGGAAAAGACAAAAAACCTCACGAAAAACCAAAAGCTCAGTGAAGAAGAGGCTCACCTAATATGTGATAAACCCATCTTTGAATTTCTGCTTCAGAGAAGATTTACTAATTCAGTATTTGTCATTTTAAACTGAGTGATCTCACCATCTTGAGTTGCATATATTTTTCTTTCTGATTTGCCTACAATTTTTATTCTGGATTACAGAAAACCCTCCAGATACTATTTCTGAAGGGCATCAAATTAAAATTTCAGTTAAAAAACCCCCACAAACTCAAGCCCTTAAATCCTTATTTCTGGATGAAAATGAACTGCCAGAATACTTTCAAGAAGATTCAGTCTTCTTCAATGAAGAATTACTTTCAACTTCAGACCTGACCTTTTGTTTACGAGAAATTTAGACATTTTAAAGATAGAAACTGTTTTACAGTGCTGTGAAGACTACATTCTCCATTTCTTGCTGTTAGAAGAAAGCGCATCAGCCAAATAAACTCTATCCCAAAGAGAGATGAAACGTACCAAATCTCTCAGGAAATCCCACTTTTTGGCTCCCATGTCGTACAGCCCCACTCCACCATCCATGAAGCAACAGACAGCGTGACCAGGAGGAAGAGAAAATGCTTGGTTTTGGGTTAAAGTTGGAGGAGGAACAGCCTCACTTGTTGAGGACGTATGGTGATTTTTAGTAGGACACTGTGATGAACATGCTTAACACAAAACAAAGTAAAGGATACAAACTGGTAAGATTTTTATTTTTTTTTTTCATTTAACAATAAGTAACAATTATAAAAAGTAAAATGCTTTGTATTCCAATAAGATTTAAAAAAAAAAAGAAATGGAGAATTCCTGTATGAAGCATGGCCTACTAAAGAAGGACCTTCTAAAGTGCTCTATCTTTTACACATCTGTCTAGTCCACTGGCACCAGAGGGTACTTTGTTTAGTTAAGAACTACAGAGCTGACGCAAACTTACGGAGATCAACTGGGGTATAACAAGATTCAGAAACAGGATTTTCTTAACATGTAGCTGCTGCAATGGGAGGGGGGAAATAAAAAAAACCAAAATTACACTTACACTTTTTCTTTGGAGGAGAACTTAGCACATGCAAGCCATGGAAACCAGTTTTCTTCAATTTAAAATTATCTATAGGTGTTGTACGTGAAACATTCCAAATACGTAACACACCAACCTGAGAATCTGAGGTTTAAAAAAACCCATAAATTGTTATTATTTGTTTTTTCATTTATTATTCTCTTTTTGCTATACACAGAGGTATGCAGTTTAAGGACTGATTTAAGCAAAAATACAACAATGAATTAAACTTAGAATCTGAAGAAGAGTTTTATAAATAGGCACTGTCCTCTCCATGGTACTATCACTATTATCAACAATAATTATTAAAATTAGTTATTTAAACTCTATGGAACCTATCTCATAAAATATTCTCACAGTCTCATTTATTCATTAGTTCAACCTAAGCAGTATCATCCATGGTGTAGAAGAGAGGGCAAGAAATAGATTATTTTCTTTTTGGGTGGGTGAGGGATCAAGAAGTGACATTCACTAGCATTTTTATTCCTGTTCCCAAAGTAACTCTCATATTCGTTGCTAAGTGTGCGTGAGGAAAATATTATTCAGTACAACAAATAGTTCGAAGTCACTTATTTTGTATTTGTTGTGTACATAAACAAGTAAAAACTGCTCACAGTTTTTTTACAATACACTCATGCTTTTATTTGTAGAAATGTTAAGAAACAGAAAGGTGACAAAGTATCCATTTTGAAGACTCAGTCCTATATCTATTAACTTTGCATATATCAGGAAATCAAGGCTTACCTCCGGTAATAAACATTCCAGGTGCACTAGAAACCCAGGCTAAACACTGCACAGATGCTGCTGCACTGGGGAAATGAAAAGTTGTGATACAGGCCAGAGATTCCGAATCAACGAGTCGAATACCATTATGTAAATTAGCAACAAGAAGGTAGTCAGTCGACAAAGGGTCCCACTCCAGTGCCGTAACTGGATCCTCTTCATCTGTTCCTTCGAGAGACTCTGGTCTTAAGACATGTTTCTGATTTTTAGAACCTTTAAGGGTACAAGAAAGAGATGATTTCCAAATGGATTCAAGTATATTCTTTCAATAGTTACAAGGTTTGCAAACATTTTTACCTCTTCCTGAAATCTGTAGTAGCCTGCTCTTCTTTCTGCACTAGTGAAGTTAATCAAGCTGGCTTTGTAACAGTTGACATAAAGTAGTTCTGGCTCCATCAGACCTGACTTTTTAATACAGTAGAAAACAGAAACAGCTGCCAGGATTAACTTTTTTTTTCTTTTCTTTTTTTTTTAAGACCGAAATCTTGCACTAAAGGAAAGTATGTTAAATCATATACGTTGTTCTAACAATTTCCAGGAGTAAAGGCCTGCAGAACAACCTAAAATATGTGCACAATTATGAAATGTTCATAGATTTGGAATCCAGAACAGGCCATTAAGTATCTTATTTGACACCAGCGTAACAGAAGACATATTTCACTTGATGATCCATATTATTGAGAACCAGTTTTTAACACCATGGGGGTTTTTTTTCCACTTTTTGTTTTTATGGAGAGCTGGCACTTAACTTTTATAAGATAGTGTCCAGTCCAAATGAATAATTAAAAAACATAGATCTGTATTTCTGAAGTTGAGATCTTGTATTAAATAAAACCCAAAATAATTTTGTACCCATTTCCTAGAAATAAGTATTTGGCAACTTCCATTAATCAGGTTTTAATCTACTTTTCAGTCGTGGTAACAAAGAATACAACTAATTTGTCATATCATCATAAATGCCAAGACCTGTCTATATTACTTAACGACTGATGTAGAAGAAAGCCTATTCTGATACATATTAAAAATAATGCTGAAAAGTTTTTGTTCACTGGGAGACATTCTGAATATTAAAATAACATGCATTATTATTTTCTGGGGGAAATATTATTAGTGCACATTATATCTTGGGTAACTTTATAAATCAAGAGAAATGGAGGAAATAATTTAAGACTGCATAATAATTAATAGCATAAACCAATTTCTCCATTCCATTTATAATTGTATATAAGATCACTGCAAAAGTGCAGTTGTCTCTTTTGAAGCATCAGGAATAACATCAGCAAAATAATCAGATAATTGCTTTCAATTTGCCAAAAACCTTGGGATTCCCACTTTAACAGCATCCCCTGCATTTCAGTTCAGATTTTTTCTTGAATGAAAATCAACATTCAAATGAAGAACTGACAACAAAGCAGAATTGTCATTTTTCAGTTAACGTTACAAGAACTAAAAGCAGAGTCCTGAAGTGATCAAAGTCATGTTTGAACACTTTAGTCCCAAGAAAGCACACTCAGCTGGTGGGAGAATATGGATATCTAGGAGCTATTCTGTCTTACCTGTGCTTCACAGAAGACTCGAGAAGCAAAGCTCACAGAAACACAAATTTTATTTTCCATTAAAAGAAGACATCATCACTGTGAATCATGCAACTGAGTCACAGGTCATTTAAGTAAGCTGTGCTTATTTTGAGAAAAAATGAAAGGTAAAGTAGTCTACAGAACGCTTGGCTCTGTATGACTGCATTGTATGTCTTTAAAAATAGGGTACTAATCTTAAATCCTTGAATTTTTTTCTTCATACTAAATGTTGTGCTACATTAATGGATAGTCTGGAGCTAATAAAAAGAAAACACAGCCACGGGAGAAAAACTTAAGTAGATAACAACGATGAGGAAAAAAAAAAATTAAAACAAAACTGTGTAGTCTGCTAAATACAGGGCAGTGACTCACACTTAAACAGAAGGACTAGAGCCTTCAATGAGTCAAATCACACTGATCTTCCAAGCAATTAACAGGAACTTGTGGATATTCAAGTTCTCTCAAAATAGTGTTTTGTGGGATATCCTACAAAAGGATTGAAACCTTTAAAATTAAGGAATAGGAAATTTTTCTCCAAAATTGATTTCACTTGGTACCAAACTAAGTTCTGGTCCAATAACAAATCATTATACACATTCTGACATGAGGTAGATGAGGGTTAAGTTCAGTCTGAAAGCAAAAAATTAACTTTCTGTTCCTCACTGACAAGCACCAGCTCTTTGTGCACACATCCCCCCCCTTCTGATTTCTAATTAGAGGCCCTATATTCATCCTATTGATACTTTTTCCTATTTATTTTATTGTGTTTACTTTTTACAAGCTACCAATTACAAAAGTCAGATGAGTTTTGACTATAAATTGCAAACTAGAAACTCACAGTTGATAAAATAGATTAAGATGGATAAGCCTATGTTTTCAATTATATCTGAATGTTAAGACATATATTAAAGTCATCATGAAAGTGTAAGCACAGTAGTGGTACTGACATTTTATTATAGTGATACAATCTGTTCTTCAACATTACCTAATTTTCAATAATATCTGAATGAATTTATCTGTTCACCAAGATTTTCATGGCACATCTAAACACATCTTAAACACATCTATGCTTTTATCTAAACAAATTCTTTGTCTTTTTCTAATAGTGTAAAGAAAAAAAGTAAAAGAAAACTAATACCTGTCTGCATTATTTCAAAATTATTATGATTGCTCCAATGTCACTGTCATATGCCACTGCTGCATTTTTAGCCAATATATTCACTCTTGCAGAACATAATTTTAGCATTTTAAACCCTTTTCCTATTATTTCTATTTTCATAGTCAAATCATGCTAGACAAATTTCATGAGAAGCCTCAGTTTGATATACATTTAGAGGTGATCATATTAAGATATATTTCCTTTTCCCAATATAAATGCTAATTCAGTCAGCACTACCGAAGCAAGAGAATCTATTCTCTGTGACATCCTGAATGACAACTTAGTAGAGTGAACTAAAGGGGAATAAATTCTGCAAGGCTGTTGGAGCCACAGAAAATCAATGCATTACTTAAAGAAGAATTTTTTGCAAAGTTGAAAAGCAGTTTTTACTGGGGGGGGGGAAATAGCTGTGGGGAAAAAAAAAAGTATGTCCTCCTAATATAGATATCTGTCTTTGTAGAAAACTATTTATGACAAAGAGCTAAATTTTAGTTACAAATGAGCTTATGAAAAACACAACTTCTTTAGCAGAGTACAAGACTAGTTATAAAGTATACAAAAATGTGCTTCACAGATTTAAGGAAAAAAGAGACTAATGTTTTCCCATACAGTCTTTGACAAACCACAGTCATGAAGATAATATGAAGCACAACATGAGAGTCTACCTACAGAAGTGCAGAGGACTCCAGAACAAATGCAAGCAAAGTAAAAGACTAAGCAAATGACTCAAGTCAGTCCACTGACAAGCAGAAACTTGCTGGGATATATAGGTCAGTAGAAAATCACAGCTGTTGTTACTCCCTAAAAAACCCAGTTTCTTTTGCTTGTTGAAAATTGTATTGTTTTGTCGGTCATGAAAGGAAGAAGACACAAAGAAAATCTCTGCAGTCTTTAAGAAAGATTGGGATATGGAAGTGATATGATGAACTATGAACAACTTTTGTATCTGTAGACACGTTACAAAACCTACATTTAAAAAGTGCAGAATTACACATATATACAAAGACACAAGATATAGATATAGATATATAAAAGTATACATTTTACCATATCAGTTTTTACCTGGCTGAAAAATAGATAGGCTTCCATCAGTATGTCCAAATACTACTTTTCCTTTTTTCTTTGGATGCCATCTGAACAGACTGATATCTGACAAGAAACTGTGTGCTTCTCTGTGTACAGTTACCCCGCTGTCAGGTCCGGAGATAGTCCAAATGTACAATGGGCCTCTGTGGGACACAAAGGCAACTGCATCCCCTGCATTCCAGCACCAGCTAAGTGACGCAGGAATTCCTGAAACATACAAGTAAACCTTATAAGAACCAGGATATGAGATTCAGTTTATTACTGCTTGACCCAACAGCAGCAATTGTGATCAGTTATCACAATATTAGTTAGCTTACCAAGCTGGTAAAATACTGGAAACTTTACAATGTCTACTTTTGCAAAATACAATGACATTTAATTTAGAGATAAATATAACAGAGGCAAATATTTGTGACAAAATTGGGAAGCTAGCTCTGTAATCCAAGTGAACTCTTAGTAGCTTCCTTCTGGACATAGGACAGTTAATTCAGTTGCCTAACACCTAACTGTAGGCATTCCAGTTTAAGGATTTTGACCTTAGCATCTTCAACTGTCATTATCCTCACAACTTAATCATGTGCGTCTGAAAAAATAAATGATGGTAAACTCCTCAAGCTGAAAATCAAAGCTGTTTGTATTTAGACATTAATATGGCAGTGTCAAAGAGAGTAAAAGCAGCCTTAATAGCAGATATATTATCCTAAAAGTTGATTAGCTTTGAAAAAAAATTTTAAATAATAACAACACTTCTTTCATGTGTAGTCATTGGCCAAAGTAGTTTTTTAAACAAGCAATGTATTGAAAAATAAGCATTGTTTTTTATATTAATGCATAAACCTATACAATATTCCTTTTAGAATAGATCACATCAGTGTGATTTTTTCCACCTATTTATTAATTTTGCAGGATATGCAAGATACACAAGTTTTTAAGATATTCTGCTCTGGAAAGAACAGAGTATGGGGTCCCAAAATGTCGTTGAAGATCCTAAGATACTGTCTGGTTTTGGGTTCCACCTGTTTTCCAAGAATGCAACTGTAGAAGTCAAGGACACTGGACAGAGACTGACTGGAAGAAGTACAGGTATTGGTTTTGACTGAAGGGAATGAAACAGAACAGGGCAGGGAAGAGTGACAGACACAGACTTTTTAACCCCCTAGACTTCTACTGCAATACCCATATCAGCATTTTCAAGCCCTGAGAGAAGATGCAGATAGACAAGTATTAGGGTATTTAAACAAAAGCTGGTTTTCAAATTCACTGATAATTTAGATTTGAATCTGTTGAAGGCTACATTTTATTTGCTTCCATTTCTGAAAAGTTATCATGAAAGTAGCTGAAGTTTAAAACTTAATTATTTATCCTTTTATACAGTGGTGTAAAAAAAAGGTCTTTTCCTGCTCAACAAGAAATCAAGAGCAAAGTAAAATCTTGTGATGGACAAAAAAAATAACCTCTTTCTTTACCACTTACTAGATGGTTCGGAGCAATTTACTCAAACACACTACCATTATTTTCTAAAATGATCTGCAACAAATCTGACAAGAATATTGTGTTATGCAATTGTTAAACCTTTGGCCTACCAGTTGCTTAGAGTTTACTCTACATCAAGTATTTCTGATACCGGTAGATGAAAAAGCTGTATGGATCAAATAGATCTCAATGTCTGAAATACCTTTTGTATTGTCCAGCTTGGCCACAACTTTTTGTTCAGTCACATTCCAAATAATCACTAAACTATCTGCACTGGCGCTTGCGAACATGTCAGGATTGTGGGGACACCAAGATATGGCTGTGATTGTCTTCTTATGCTCAGACATAATTGCACGGAGCTTGAATTCATTGTATCGGTGATCCAGCTAAACAAAAAGTAAAATTAATTGTAGAAATATGTATTTCGTAAACTCTAGGTCCTATTAGGTTGAAGAATAGTTCATATAACAGTATTAGACTTACAGATGAATTTATAGTGGATTTAACAATTGTCAGCACCTGACATCTCAATAAATTAATTTCTCGTACATTTGACTTGGACAGAAAAGTTATCAAATATTCAGTTAGCTATATTCAGTTAGATTACTAACATAGTCTATCCTCTTGTCACTTATAAACTACTATATTCCAGTAGTAACTGCACTCAAATACAATCCTGAAATGCTTTGTGTATAGGCATGGTGACAATTATTTAGTAATCTGCAAGAGGTTAAACATGATAGAATATGAAAATGAGTTTGAAATCCTTCTCATTTCTTAAATCACTCAGTACAATTAAAAAACCCCAAAATTTGAATGCCAAATATGACAGAGCAAATTTTGTTTAGTTCTACTAGTGCTGTAGCTCATTAAGTTAAAATAAGTGCATCCTTTATTTCCAGACATATTTCTCAGTCTGAAAATTTCACATCACAGCATTTCTATTTTTTGTTATGTGTTGATGTATAGTAACTGCAAACTTCAGAAGTAGCACGGTGCTGAGTAGTTCAGAAATGAAGAAAGTAATAAATTGGTTCAAATCAAAGAAAGGTGGGTCACTGAATCCACAACTTTGCGCAGTGGATTAAACTACTTCAAAAGACTACTTTTGCACTACAGCTTCAAATGAAGCTGTGTAATTGCTTCTTGTCTGTCTCAGAACCCACTCTTCTATTGCTGCACTCCATTCATCTCAAGTGTTTGCTTGTTGAGAGCCTGTCTTTTAAGAATAATATTTGATATGTACAACTTAAATATAGAGTTTACATCAATCTTTTGCACTAGCTGTAACAAAGAGAAAAAGTAATTTCAAGGGGGTATGTTGAACAGAAGATTGAGCTTCACATAGACATCTCAGCAGCAATCATACTTCCAAAAACATTGTAGAAATATTCATTAAAAGGGTTCAAAGTGAGATAGACAATAACATAAAAATGTAACCAGTCTGTTAAATAAAAATAATCTTACCTGATAAATATAAATAGCAAGGGTAGCACAGTAGGCAAATCTGTCCCCACTAGCAGCACATACATCCTTGTTCCATGGCTGACAGCCAGCAGCTAAAAGTCCCACTTGTTTAACCTGTGACATTTTTGCCTTTAAAATAGAAGTTCATTAGACTACAAGACAATAGAACAGAATAATATATTTTTGTTTATAGATGTGTACCTTAAAAGTATAGCTAGCCTTTACGTTTTATTGGCAACATCTTTGTGTACAAACTAAAGTATCTGAAATAAATCCAAGCAGATGTGCAGAGGCTTCAGTGTTACACGAGAAAGGGATTTTAATATCATTCACAGCAATCAATTTAGGAGACAAAAAGGGGACAGCACGTGAAAACTTGAATCGTTCTTGATTTGTACAAGCTGAAGCTGTTCTTCACCACTTTCATTTTCTTCTGCGGTCTGGTTCAACACTTTCTATATTACACTGCTCTTTTCTTCCCTTCATCCCATACAAAGACAGCTGGACAAAATCAATCATATGGCAACGCTTTTGTTTTAAGTAAGCTACGCAACACGGCTAAAAGGGTCTTCAAACCACTTGCATAGAACAACCACACATTACTTATTACCATCCTTTTCAGAGAAGCTTTCTAAATTTTCTTTCAAATTACTGTTAACAAAAAAAGCTTAAGTAAACTGTGGAAAATAAAAGGCAAAGCTCAGTGCAACATTACTTTATAGTAAACTATGCCTTCGCCGTCCAGAACAAGTGTCAAACTGTCGTGTCTGCTCAGAATGAGGCAACAACTGTCTTTAACATAAAAACACAAGAAATGTTTTGCTAGGCCAGAACCACATTCCATCTAGCCCACGTTTGATTCACCATAATGACAAAATGGTACTTAGAGCACATGAGCCTGGCTGTTTTCTGTGACCCATTTCCATACTCTACTAAGACCAAGAATGAACACATTTGCAAAGCTATTGTTAAAACCTAACTCCTGGGTGGGTTGTACAAGATGCCCAACCTCAACTGTCCTGTGATTTAAGAAAACACTCCAAATGAGCCTTACTACATTTATTTAGAGCAGACAAGTAGGGAAGGCCATCAGGTTTTACAGAATCCCTGAACTCCCTTAGAAACCAGTCTCCACGGGATACAAACACCCAAGGTTCATCCAAGCCAACTGCCAACTGATGTGATGCCTGTTCCACCATACTGCAGAAATAACTGCGGCCATACCGCCGCTGTAGAAGGCTCCAGTGCTCCAACAACTGCAACTGGGTTTGACAAGGATGACCAGGTGGATCACAGCTTGCAACAGTGCAGCGATCCAAAAGGCACAACAAGGTCCAAAGAGCTGCAAAAAGGATTTGCCGCTTCTGCGTAGAATTTAAATCAATCCAAACAAGGCTCTGAGCGTGAACTGAAAGTACTACGTATACACAGGGTATTTATATAATCCCTAACTGTAGGTATGACTTCAGCTGGTCTCACAGCAGAATTCAAATACAGGAAAACAATTGTACTTGCATCAGGGAAAGCTCCTACAGCAAAGAATTTTCTTGTGCGGATTGGTGAAGGACAATTCTGCTGAGTTTCACCGTACCACTGAAAGCTTTGGCATGGACCAAGGTAAGATCCGGACATAAAAACTTACTCCTCCAACTATGTTACAGAATGACTCATTTAGGGACACGTTTATACTGTGACTGGATTAATGGACTGAGGGACATGATGTGAAAATCATTCTATGGAGTATGGAAGACAGGATCTTTATGTCAAAGAAAGACAAGGAGAGTTATGTTCAATTGACCAGTTGTATATTTTCAAACCCACAAGGGAAAGGATATAAAAGAAAAAAAAGGAGACTTCAAATGAATCAAATATTTTGAGGGCCAACTGTTGATTAAGTGCAAGGGTTGGTTATACAAACTGTGCAACAGTTTTAAAAGAGATGTCTGCAAATCACTTTTCACCTGCTTGGTATTAACTGTACGAAGGGGGAAAAGGTTTTTCTGAACAACATCAGTATGAAGGCCCATACAGAACAAACTTTGTACAGGTATGTACGTGTAGTACCCAAGGGAACCTACTGGTCAATATTGACATGAAGCTTATTATATAAATGTTAACAGAATCTCATTTTAATGCATATATAAAAGGAATTAAAATGAAGCTGAATGATCAAATTTTATCTCCCATTTCTCTATGTGCGAAAGAAAAAAAAAATTAGTTAAAAAAAAAATTGAGACTTATTTTTGGGTGCTTCTTTACAAGAAGATCGGGATCAGATTGAATGTTTGGGATGGATCATCTCAAAGATATCACCAACTGTAGCAATAGTGCTTAGAAGTTTTGACTGAGTTCGAAAGGCCTAAAGAAAATGAAACACCCCTGGTAAACATCTGAAAATGTTGGTAGAGCATACAAACCCAGAAAATTAATAGGAAGAAAAACAAGCTACAAGATAGAGATCTGCTGCAGACTCGTACTTTGCCTATTCTTCTTCTTTTCTGTCTCTGCAACAATACTTCATTCTTCTGACTTCTGCACAAAGAACAGTTCGAAAAATCACGTCACCTCGCAGCTCATTTGCAATCCATCTCATGAGCAATGACACGAGTCCCACGGGAAGAAATTTTATTATGTATAAAATCATCAACATCACCTCAAAGTAACAAAACCCAGAATTTCTGATTTTCCCATTTAATGGGACGTCCCTTTTGTGCAACTGAAGTATCAAACACAGACATTCAGAAATAGTTGGATTTGGGGCATTCAGAACTGCAACACAGGCTCTTACCAGTTGCAGTGAAAAAACACTGGCACCGTTAACCACCACTTCATCCTGAAATTGAAGTCACCCAGTTGACTACGTAACGATTGACTAAAATGCAGAGTAATACTGGGAACTACAGCTCTTGGTTTCTGCTCTTGATTCCAGGGAAAATGGTGGTTAAAATCCTAGGTGTGTCAGCTAACAGTTAAGGAACATTAAAAAACCCATGGCGAAGCACAATAGAATTAAATGCACAATCCTGGATTATCATAGGCTTAGTTTGTAGGTTTACCACGTGTAAGATTGATTATAAGTAACCATCTCTTTAGACACTGAGTGCTCAAGTATTTATTTCATAGTAATAACACATTTGTCTCAATTGGCATAGATCCTCTTCTTTTACCTTCTCATATGGAAGCTAAGAGGTTCCTAATTTGACGAAGTCTAATCTGTAAGAAAATATTATCTTAAATCTTGTTTAATTTGCAGTTTAATTACAGGTTAAAATTGATTGTAAAGTTAAGATCTCTTTCAGGTGCTAAAACAGAATTCCACAAATGTATGTTTCAAAGTAACAACAAATTTGTCTTGTAGGATTCTGTAGGATTATATATATATATATATAAAGTCTTAATATATTCAGTAGATCTTCCATTTTGCTTTGAAATGAGAGAGACTATATTCCTGAGTACATGAAATCTAGTCTGTAGGAAAATACTATTCTAAGCAACTAAGAATAAGGAGGATTCCAAGCCTAAGTACTGAAAACTAGAACAAAAAGAAAAGGGTCCCCAACACAGGCTTTACAATTAGCATGATCATACAGAACCTACTAGCACTTTGGGTTTGGAGATAGTTCCACTACTAGCACTACTGTTTCCATGTTTTCCATGCAGCTGATTAACAATAAAGAGGCTTTTATATATGTTTTTCATGTCGTTAGGACACCTGCCTGGTTTAGGGTATGTTAATGGTTTCCAAAAGCATATGTCACTGATTAGAATTCAGGCTAAATTAAACATGCCCAAAAGTCATTGTCATCAAATGGTTATAAAATTATTTCAGCCTAGCTCTAAATGTATGTCTGTAAGCATTAGTGGATATGTCATATTAAGTACTGTATTCAAACTAGAGGAACACATTTATCTTCTTTTTGTTCTACATGTACAATAAAGACAAAAGATAACTTCGTGTTTCTTGAAGAAATCCACCAATAATAGAAGCCTCAATCACAAGTTTAATTTAAAACAATTTTTTTGATAATCTACTATTTTTCTTAGTCTAATATTCAACTGAAAATATCTTCTAAATAAGATCAATATTTAGAATAAAAATGCTGCTTTTTGATATATCATTTCACTGAGTTAATAAGAAGCATTACTGAGCTTTGATTCTTCATATAGATTTTTCCTATTTGAATGTATGTAAAAAAATATGTAAAATATCCTGAGCTGCATTACAGAAAAGAGTTTGCACTGTATGTACTAGTATGTTCTGTTTTCAACTAGTTACTGAGTCCTGCTCCTTGTAACAAGTTAGATGCCATTTTTCAAAAAATATGCAATCAAGAAGCATTTCCTTTGAAATTCAGTACAATAGCATGGAGAAGTTGTAACAACTGTGTAACACATTGGCTGTTATTCTCTTGGAAGTATCACACATTAAAGCAGTTTCCTGCAGATCTTTCCAGACATTATAGATTTGTGTTGAGGATACTCACAGTGCAAGGGAGAGAGCAGCATTCCTCAGAACTGCCTGAGTAAAATGGCAGAAAACTAGAAATGCAGCACATCTGAATAAATATACATGTGATTTCACACGTGTTGCATTTTTATACAACAGGGATTGTTCATACTTTGTTTTAAAAAAAGCGTTTTATTTCAAAATAAAGAATGTACAAGTAATTATATTGGACTCTTAAGTATACATTGAAAGAAACTGTGCATGTAAAAAACATACAGCACACTGGGAAAGCTACCAAAGGATGCCCACAGTTTCCAAGGAGATGAAGGGAAGAGGGAGGACAACAAAAACCTTTCTTTTTCAATTGGCATGAGCAGCAACATTCTAAGTCCTTCCTTGTTGCTAAATATAGAGAAAAACAAAACAAAGAAACAAAACAAACCAACAAAATCTCAAACTGGTATTTTGTATATCATAGAGTTAATATTATTTAAAAATAACAACTGAATGGACAAGATACATAGACACAGCTATATATCAATAACTTAAAGATAAATGCCTAATAATCCCTACCTTCACATAAGTATCATGTTTTGTAAACCACTTAAGAATTCCCGTATTCATTCCAACACCTTACTGCTCCCAAAAATGCAAAATCTTGCTCTGGTTGTAGAATGAAATCACTTTACTTGTCAGCTGAAGGAACTAAACCTTGATGTTCACAGAATAATGCAGTTGCTAAAGGATGCAGGAGAAAAGACTGAGCATTGTGTTGCACCACGGACAGAAACCGGCAGTGTCAGTAGCCTGGCAACTGCAGCTCTTGAACAGGCACCACTTTCATTTGAACCTAACTCCTTTTCCTCCGCTTCAGTTACTCGGTGCATTTCATCGCTTGTTGTATTTCTGATGGTACTACAACAACACGTACAGAATAGTGATAGTTCTTCAAATCCATCCCTTAGCGCCCTTTAATTATCAAGGGTTGATTGCATGTTTTAATTATTGCATGTTTTAAATATTGACGAATTTATAACCATCAAACACAACCGGGAACAGATGCTTTTATTGTTAGTGATTGTGGTCTGCCTGGTGTATGACCTGTCCAAGAGAGCACCTATGCAGTATGACATGCAACCAAAAGTGAATATACAGTAGCCTTATGTTAATTAATACGCTTCTGTGTATATAAACCCCCAGTTTCTGAGCAGCTATATGCAGGAAAGTATTACTGTCCTCTGCTTCTGTTCATTCTATTGTCACTACCTCCCAATTAAGTTCGTATGTTGTCTTTTCATGGAGAACTTGCTGTGTGTTTGACATATAAAACTGTTACATCTCACACAGACTGTTGTCCCCAGGTACCAGTATTTTTGTCAGTATGTCAACGATAACGTAACAATTAAAGATATTCTTTAGTGATATAGAAGTGACGTCTCCTGAAAGACATTTGCTGTATTTATTCATCTTTGTGAGAAAATCTGTTACAGATGAAAATATGACCTGTGAGCCACTGAATATCAAACTCATTACCCTACCCACTGGGACCAGTTTGAAGCATCGGATAACAGACAATGAATTTATCTTGTTAAAAAACACAAAAGTCTTCAAACCTATCAAGAAATCTCCGAGTGTCTGCAAGACATGGCAAAAATCAACCTCTTCCTGACTGTGCCTGCCTCAATAGCACCGAGTCTCATGTATGAACATCAGCATAATTAGTACTAGCCTTCTTCCAGTGTGGCTGGAAAACACCAAGCACATTATAGCCATGTTAAAAAAATAAATTACCATTATTATGTCCTGACTTGTGAAAGAAAGGATAATTGGAAATATTCTAGTACACATGCAGCTCAGAAGCCAACAGACATATTAATTTTGCTGAGGCCAAACGGAACAAAGTTCCAAAAACTTTAATGTTTCTGGAAGGAGCATTTAAGAAGTTTGCACATTTTCTAAATGCTATTCTATGCTACCTATCCATTACATTTAAATGTATTTACAATTATATGAATCTCAAGACTTTCAAATGTAGAAGTAAGCACATCAGAAGGTGAGGAGAAATCTTACGCTATGAAAACTTTGACAATATACATATCGTCATGGATTTTAATAGATAGAGGTAAATAACAACGTTAGAAACAAAGAAATAGATGGCAGTGTTAATTTCAGTTATAATTCCTTAAGAACCAGATCTCAGTGTCAGTTGAGCTAATCCCTTTAAATGGAAGTGCTCCTTACTTTGCGTGGAGTATCACAAAATGCTAAAGAATTTTCAGTCCTTGAAACTGCAGTTACTAATGTATGTCTCTGAATAGTCTTACTGAGACTGTACACACACCACTTCAAGCAAGTGGTTTTAGGCAAAAGATTAGCAAAGACTGAATATATTAATCATGATAGTCACAATGTAGACTAGTTACATAGGTTTATGCATGTGCTGCTCTAAACACAAGTTAAGCCCTTCGTACTTCCCAGCACAATTCAACCTAGGTTGTCTGCCTGTTGAAGTGTCAGTTCGGTTGCTAGTTTACCACTGAGAAGCAAAGACAGAGAGTTTATAAGATCCTCTGCGAAAATTAGAATTTTTTTTCTAGTTTTTGTATACAATTCATGGCACACAGACCATCTGTGGCTCCTGGAGGATCAGAATATTAACCAGAGGCAAGAAGACACTGCCACGGATACGGCTTTGAATTTCAGCAAGATTCTTCAAAAACACCACAAGCCTTGGCTAGACTCTTCCAACCTGTATTTGCAGATGGTATTTCCTAGCTTATGATGACATAGCAAGTAATTTTTTTCAGGCTGGATATTAGGAAGCATTTCTTTCCAGAAAGGGTTGTCAGGCATTGGAATGGCCTGCCCAGGGAGGTGGTGAAGTCACCATCCCTGGAGCTGTTTAAGAGCTGATTAGATGTTGTGCTTATGGACAGGATTTAGTGGTTTTTGATAGGGCTAAGAATAAGGTTGGGCTTGATGATCTTGAAGGGCTCTTCTAGCTGAAATTATTCTACGACTCTATGATTCTATGTCTTATGGATGCAGCTAACTACTCTCAGGTGAATCCCACCAAAGCAGTCACAGTTTGGATCAGCTCCTGTATAGCCTTTCCAAGACTTAGAAATAGGCTTCCCACTTCCGTTCTCTCTAGAAGGGAACTTTTAGATGTTTTAGTTCATTTCACAGTCTGCATATATTCTCTCATTTGGTCATTGAAATATTAGTCAAGGGTCATACGATAATTTTGTTCCACTGAAAAGAAAGGAGCAGATTACATTTAAAACAAGACATGGCTGGAGGCACCAAAGGCTGCTGCTTTTTTAAAGAAAACTTTTCCTCCTGCCCCCTCCTTGCACATTTCAGGACCTTTGGTCTTCTGCAAGTGAAGAGTGAACAACCATGACACTCAAGGAAACATGAGGAAAGGTGCTTGTTTCCCATCTGAAGCCAATTTTATATATGTTATATATATGCATACCAGATAATGCACCTATTTTTCTTTTTATTACTTAGAAATAAAAGTAAATGGAGTGGATTTTTACGGTGTACTTGGACTGATCATTGGATGTCATAAAATACTTTGTAAATGCTAGTGTCTCAAGGAAGCTTGAGCAGACACAGAAGCCATGCCAAAAGGTTTGCAATCCTCATATACTTGATGCACTGTAATCTCCTGAAAACACTTGAGAGAAGCAGCTCTTCAGTTACCAATGCACCAATGCTGCTTGGACAGGCTTCCATAAAAGTTATTTCTAAAGCAAATATCAAAATAGAGGCTTTAAAATAGTGAGAAAAAGGCAGGGGTAACATTATCCTTCCAGGTGACGAAGTTCCCACTCTGGGATGACAATGGGATATTGTTTGTGCCTGTTGAGGCCAAAGGATGGGGCAGAAAAGAGCATTCTACTGCTTTGCATGTGGTATGGTGGTTGTGAGGTGCCTTAGGGGTCTAATCTCCACTGAGGACTCTGTACCCACCATATAGATGCTGCCCACAAAGCAGGACACATGCGTTCCTCCTTCCTCCTTGAAATGGGAAAGCAGACAAAGAAAACCACAAGCCAGCTTCCTATTCTCAAGTGTTGATAACAGTTTGAATGCTTGCAAACAAGTCCACAGTTCCTCTTTCCGTGCTCCAAAATCTAAGACATTTAAGCAAACGAAGAAGTGGGCACGCCTATAGAGAGTTCAAAGCAAACAAGTGGTGATCAAGCAACCAATTCTCATGCCCTATTGTCGTTTAACTTGAAGATTGTTTCACTGGGCTGTTTTCCAAAAAGGCTGCTCAATTCATTTGTGCAGTCTAAGATGGTGCTGGATTGCAAAAACCAGTGCTAACTTTGCTCCTTTGCGCAGCATTAACTTCCTCTGCAATCAAACTCCAAATGCCACTCTCAGTTCTTTAGTATTGATACAGTCTTTTAGTTGTCTTTCTACAGAAAGATACAACCAGAAACACAATACTAATCCCAACACTCACTCCACTTATTCGTCTCAATTTTCAACAGATGGTTGCTTCCTTCCTTGAGTAGACTCTGAGAATAACCAGTTGTGTACGGGACAGCCACATGGCAGTGTGGAACACAGAGAAGATAACAGGACACTTCAGAGCACTTATAAATCCCTTACATCCTCACCACAGATCATGGACACTATAAAACAGAGAAAAAACTACATACTTAAAATGGCCTGGGCCAAAATCACACCTGAAGAACAGTCCTCTACTGCACTGTTAAGTGCTAGCCCTTGGTGTGGTTTTGGTCCAGGACAGCCAATGATCTTGCAGACAAATTTGGGCGTAGCTCCAGAATTATCAAGGGCCTGTGACCACTACCAATAGACAGTCTGCTTTCTGGCCCTATTTTGAAGGGTGTCAAGAGCTGCACATTACAGACTTGGGCTGTTTCATGTCAATTTACTACAGCGCGCGTGTGCATGTTTGTAATAAAAATCTGGAAACTTGTAATTCACTGTTAGATACTTAAACCTCATAGTCTTACCAAGTCTCCATCTTCAGACCATGACTGGTTTAGATCAACTCTGAGGACTTGAACTTATGTCTAAGGGCAAAAGCAGCACAGGGATCACATCTGCTCTACAGCCATGCCCCACAAGTCTTCTAGAATGACCCTTTTTTGAAAGTGAAGTTACACCCAGTAGCAAGAGAAATATTTTCAAGTAGGAGAGTAGCACTGAAAAATGAAATTTTTTATTACTAGTAAGGAGAGAAACAACCTTCAAGACAAGACAAGAAACAACAACCCTTAACTCTAAACTAGCAGGTCACAGGCAGAAAAGACACTAAGGCATCTCAATACCTCAGCAGGGTTTACGTGTCTGATTTCTGGTTAGCCTGCTTGTTTTAGCTGTAGTGTTTATATGTAAGGTTCAAACGGCACTTAGACTAAATCCCAAGTCTGCATTTGTTGGTAGCAGCCCAGCAACAATTAAAAATGCAAGCCAACGTTCTGCAGTAATTCATAGATGCTTTGTGGCATGCCATGAAACTTGTTTTTTTCTCTTAGTAATGCTGCTGCTTACATCAAGGGAAGTGTTTAGCACTGGAATGATATAAAACTCCAACATCTGTTCTCTGGAGGAGAGGAAAATGAAACAAAAGAATAAACCAAGTTCTTCCACTCCACCCCTTCAAATTCCTTAAAAAATATAAAGGAATCTTTCTTGCCACTGAGAGCATCACTATCTCTTCCTTCACTCAATGAATGAATGAACAGAACATCAAACCCCTAAAGTCTGAAGGCCACCTTTGTTTTTCCTTGCTGAGGATGGACTGCACAGGTAAATAGCTACCAGAGCTACTGAACCCCAATCACACTAATCCTATACACCATAAAATGACAGAACTACAAAGCTTAGAAATTGGGCAGTCATCTGCTCTTGTACAGTAATTCCCACCAAGATGATCAACCAGTCACAAGAAGGTTTTTACTCAAAGCCATTGTTCCAAAACTGCCTTTTCAGAAACTCTGGCTTGTCCCATAGTGCCTGTCAAATGTTCCCACAACCTAAGCCTTCCACATCTCTCTGTTCATGGAATCAGAAAGTTGGATGTGGGCTAGTCAAACACAGGAAACAACCTGTCTGAGACTGCACCCTACAAGTGAAGTGAATACTGACACAACCTCACTGAAGCCATGCAAAATTAAGCCAGAAAAGGCTTGAAGGAAAATGGAGATTCTTGGCCTGTGAACTAAGGGCCTGCCTTTTCTACCAGGATGCAATCCGAGGCAGCACAGAAACCCAAGCAGTGTTGCCACACAAGGCCAGACAAAGATTAATTGCACCAGAGCTTCCGACTCGTGTGTGTGAAACCAATTGCCCTGAGCTACAAGTTTGCATGAACAACCCAACCCTTTTTTCTGCCAGAGACATGAGTCCTCTTTTGTGCAGTCCATATTAGATCAATACTACAACAGCTCTCTTCAGAGCGACATCTGATCTTCTGACAGCTGGCTGAGCCACAGCCCAGCTCCGAGTTCTCCCACCGCCACCAGAGCTCGGAGGAAAGAGCTAGAAACCGAGTCTTCCAGTGCACCTCTCCTGAGACTGTGAACTGCAACTGTTATCTCTGCTTGAATTTCAGTACTAAATTGTTGAAACTAAACCCAGACTTTTCTCATAAGTGGCTAAGAATCCCATGACAGGTTCACTTAGTTCTGTGGCTTCCAGCCAAATAAGCCAATTCCATCTTTCTCAGGTTGAGTGTTAGCTGAGTGCCTGAATCTACAATTCTTTTTTTTTTCCTGATACAGAGGAATAAGGCTGAGGAGGGAAGGCGAGATGGCACCAAATAGTTAAAGAAAGAAAAAAGAAAAAAAAATTAAAATTGTAAAAAGATGTTTGCTCCACTGTGTGAGAAACAGAGTTCATGAATAGGGGCTCTGTACAACATTTGTAGCTGAGCTCCTGCCACTGGGACAGCACAGTTCCTACCTCTCATAAACACTGCTGTAGCAAGCAAAAGAAACAACAAACATTTTTGAGTTAGGAATGTGGCAGAGATGTTAACTAACCTTCCCTTCTGAGGCAGGCAACGAGCTGTAGTACTGTAGTTCCTCTCCATCCAAACACAATAGGTTTTACATTGGAATATTTGAAGGTATGTTATGATGTAAATTATTATACCACTTATGCCATGAAACTTGTGGTCATGTTTTGGTTGCACAGCAGGCGTGAAGCAGCTCACCCATGTACACGGAGGCTGGAACACTGCACCTTCCCATTGGAGAAGAGCAGAGCAATAACCTGCCAGAAACCCGTACCCTCACCTTGCACTAACTTGCTAATAGAGTCATACCCTTAAGAGCTTATGCTTCAGACACCTCAAACAAGGGGAACACTAATTAGATCTAAACAGAAACCAAAACTGCAACACAGTATGAATGTCAAGAAAGCTGAACTCCATATTTAAAGCTCAGATCCATGTTTATTTCTGGCACAAATGCAGTGTCTCTGTCTTCCTGCCAACTGACACCAGAAAGCGGCTCCTGTCTCCTGGGTTGGCTTACAATACACTGTCGTTATAAAAACATCTTCAAAGCTGTATAGTGCCATTACAAAGGACAGGTAAAATAAGAGCACCCAGTACTTGCCTAAGCCACTGAAGTAACTCCTGCTGTGACTATTTCCAAAAGTCTCATTTCAAAGGCCAAACTTCTGCTATCCCATATTTTGTGGGTCTTTGAGGCAACTTTTCCAACCTGAGTAAGTTGAAGTTTAATGTTTTTAGTCCTTGTGTCCAAGAACCACTTGGATAGAAGTCTGGGTACTCTTTATATCACAGAACAAAAGTGAGATGATTCATGGAGGTCAGGATTGTAGTTTTGACATGGCTCTGGATGTGCTCCAACAGCAGGGACAAACTCTCCCTGTATCCCACTCTACCATCACTATTTTATTTACCAAGGGCAGAAAAGCACTCTGGCACGACAGAAAGGCTAGCTGATGGAATCAGAAATTATCAGAGAAAGCCTTAGGACACCATGAATGACTTGTCCATTCACATAACTCAGTTCCTCCATTTAATTAAATCTTACACGCTCAACTAAGAATGCAAAAGAAACAGGGGTCGTATATATAGCTGCATCTATAGAGAGGACATATGTCACCTAAGAGCAGCATTGAAAGTGTCGACCAGATGGATATGAGCTTTTAGCACATTAAGCATGTTCTGTATTAATGTAGTAACCTGAGGGCAAAAAGCTCCAGGTATTTCCTCACATGACCTCAAGGCACTGGTCCCACCTCCATCCCTAATGAAGCAGAGCACTTGAAGAATCATTCTCATGCTTACACTCCTCTTGCCTCTGCTTTAAGGTCATTAGCTGGGTGCTGAACAGAATGCAGAATGAATTGCACAAAACTTCCCTGCAGCTTTCCCATACAGACTTGGAGGTGTGGTTTAAAAGCATGGCTTAGAAGCACATGAACTTTTATAGAGTTTAAAAGGAAGCTTAAACAACTAGCCCTATGTTTCAACTTGCATCATCAAGCAGGGTGAAAAAACCCCAAGATTATGTGACGTAGTGTAGTTCTAGCTGTAGCTGTTAGTCACATTTAAATTAGTTATAAATAGGAAAGGGGGAAAAAAGGCCAATAACCAGAATGAATTGGTATAAGCAGCTCCTTCTCGGAGTTCCCTCACCACTATAAACGCTTGCTTAATTAGTTTCTGGAGCACGAGGCCTGTATTCTTAATTGCAGAAATCCACTAATATTCCGAGCTCCTACTCACACCCAGTAACAGGGTTTGTTTGAAGGCAGGACTGTTTGTGCTTTCTCCTGCGGGAAGCCGTTAACGCTCAGTCACTTTCCCTTCATATTCTCTCCCCACTGACCCCAGAGGGACCATTCCACATGAAAGAGTTTTTCTTTTTCAGACAGGGATATTACAGCAGTGCACCATACACACTATTCGGTAAAGCCTTAAGTATCCAAGAAATTTATAGCTGACACCTTGGGAATTTGCTAGCTGTGGTTCCCAGCTATACTAGGAGGGGTTTTTGCACAGATTACAAAACTATTTTCAGAATAATTCAAAAAGTCATAGTTCATATAAATATAGCATTCTGCTTGAGTTTAATGCATCTATTTTAATGTGGTTTGGTTTAAACTTTCACAAACATCCCAAACACATACGCCCATGAAAAAAAGGAGTAAAGAGCCATATAAATTCCGTGGTATGTAAGTAATTTTACCGACTTGCATAAAAGAAAGCTGTTCTCAGATCCGTTCTGCACTAGGCAAGACTCTCAATCTCTCTTACCCACAGTAGTATAGTTTATAAATATAATTGATCTTTTTGTTCTTATGAGCAGTTATTTCCAGATTTGGGATTGGCCAGGCTTCAATCTAGGAAACAGACTTTTCATGACAATCCGCAAATAACTTCAGAAGTCAGAAAATATCCTTGTTAGGAAAGGGGTGGATTCATCCTGTCTGAACTATCTGGCAGACCACGCATCCCATGTCTCCCCAAAATTTACAATGAATCCATCTTACAATTCCTGCAAGATTTCCAGCCGGGTGTTACACTGACAACCAGGGCTTTATCATAGCCAGTCATTACCCACACAATATACAGGAGAACCTACTGATCAGCCAGCATGTTTTAGAATTGCAGCTGCACCCTTACTAACGTCATTTATATTGGCATTAGAGTCCTACTACACCTCAAGTGTCAAGTCCTCCCCCTCCAACACTAGCTAGAGCACAAGGAAGAAAATGCTCTCATCAAGAAGGCTTTTTGAGAGAAAGCCTCAGGGGGAAGTTATTTCCAAATGGAAGTAGTCATGCTGTGGACAGTCTGCAAGAAGATTTACTTCCGCATGTGTTTTATGGTATTTAGAAAACTGAATTAGAAGATCTTCACTTACAGTGTCTGACTGAATGACAGCAAATCTTTTCACAGTTACACAGTCCAATCTGAGCTCACTCCTTCAGCACAGCCTGAGACAGTAAAAACCATACTGCACAACTGTACTTAGGGTGAGGCATAACCTCCTAGTGTAGCACATGCACAAACTGTAATCCTAGATTTGCTGCCCTGGCACATCCCCTGACGAGCAGTTTCACCTTTGCTTCTGCTACTGTGTTGATAAAAAGAACACATAATATTCCAGCTCAGCACGGCATAGGGATTAACAGCTACACTGTGGAGGAATCTGAAGAAACAGAGTATCCACACATACACATCCCATGCATGTACTCTTCAAGAACAGCAGCCCTTACATACCTTTACTAGGTTACGGCTTTGTCACCTGTGGTTTCAAGACTGGGAAACAAATGGGATACAAATATTTCTCCATTTTTGTGCAGGCAACCTACGTCATGGTTTAGGGTCAGGGCAGCCCCTCAGACCTAAAACAGACGCTCTCTGTTAACCACCCTCCCCCCCCAAAGGGGAAGAGAAAGGGAATAAGGGAGAGAGACAGAGTGATTAGAAAAGGAAACTAGAACAGCTTTAAGAAAAAGGAAATTAATAATAATAAAAATGAAATAGATACAAATATATACAAAACCAGCATTGAGCCCAACCCCCCTGATGGCAATTCCATCACCATCCCCACTGATGCTGTGGAGCAGGCACAGGGGGACTTCCAGACTGGGCCCCGCAGCAGATGGGAGCTGTGCTCAGGAGGTGGATTCTGGTACCAGGTTCAGGAACACACAGACCGGATCGAAGGCAGAACGGACAGAGTCCTCCTTGGGTGCTCCAAGGAAGGAATGGAAAGAGGACCTGAGCCAAGCCAAGCAGAGCTGGCAAAGCACGCCAAGAGGGGAGAACAGCCCAGAGACCCTCCAAATCCCTCAGCTCTACCCAAATATGACGTCTATGGGCTGGAATCCCTCGTTGGTCCATTTGGGGTCACTTGTCCTGTCCGCTCCTCCCTGCAGGTGCAGCCTTTCACTTTCTGCACCCCCCAATGTGGTGCACAAGATCCAGCAGTGTCCTTGGTCTGCACACCAACCCTTGGTAGTAACTCTAACCATGAGGTGTTCTCACTGCCAGAAGCAGACACTGTCTGTGAGAACAGGCTGCTACCTTCAGACAGTGCAGTTAGTTAGAAGAACTGAGCTGAAAAGT
>WTSP01024813.1:63085-118913 GCA_025331215.1 Actenoides lindsayi | reverse complement strand
GGGGGGGGGGGGGGGGGGGGGGGGGGGGGGGGGGGGGGGGGAAGAGAGGTCGAGGTGGCATTTGAAAGATGCCCTACTAGTGTGTGTTAATTGGTACCCGGAGCCTGCAGCATCACGGGGACCTGAGTCACCTGAGAGGGGATGATGCCCCAGATGGCAGCTCAGAGAATGAGGTCCCTCCGGCTCCCAATTGCTGGAGGCTGGCAGGCTATTTTGGGGAAGCAGAATTTCATCAGTCATATGCCTTTCCCAGGGCATGTGCTGGAGCAGGGCCGGATCTCTGAGCCGCCCAACCCAGCCCCTCCTGTGGCACCTCCATGGTAGCAGCACCATGTGGCCAACTCATTCTTCCCAGGCCGCTGCTGGATCAAAGATGCTACAACTTGTCCCATTGCCACATTTGTCAGAGTGCCCCTACTACCTACCACTCAAAATGGGCTGATGGGTGGCACAGGATGGACTAACAGTACCTGGAGATGGGAAGTCCATGGGGAATTAGGAAGCAGGGGAGGCACGAAGCATCAGCTGGATTTAGATGCGACGTGGAGAAGGCAGAGGTGAGAGCACACTGCTGCCAGGCTGGGGTGTGCTCAGCACTCACAGGCATCCGACCATCTGCAAGAGCATGATTTTGTCTGGAAGAGCAGGGGCTGACCAGAGCTGGGAGTGGAGAGAGCCAGGCTGAGCCATAAAGTACATCTAAGCAAGGAAAGAACTCAAATTGTAATTGGTTTTTATTAACTCCACTAACTAGCTGAGATAAGGCACGATTCCCGCTTTGCAAGTGCGCACCAGCAAACACTCCCACTAAAACATTAGGCAGAAAGTCTCTGGCTTTCTAATTGCACAGGGACCGAGGTGCTGACGACTCTGCCCTGGTTGCATTTGCTGGAAAGCTGGGCACAAGCGGGTGCCCGGATCGGCACAGCGCTGAGGGCATGTTTGTGCCAGCTCACCGACGGGGAGAAGGCTTTCTGTGACCTTAGCTGAAAGTACGAGAAGTCATTACTGAAACCAGATCAAAGGTGGCAGAGGCAGCCAGCCTCCAATTGCTTCAAAATCATATGATTTTAAAATCTCAGCCCCTCTCCCAGAAGAAGGGGAAGATGCATATGGGTATCTGGAATTCATACCGCAGCTCTCATGCCTAATGGCAGCATTCTCTGTTACCTACTGCATTTCTTGGTCCTCCTCGAGCACCTGCACAACTCTTCTCCTAGGATTTTTTGAAGGCTTTGTATGAATTGGTGCTGATTCAGCCCTTGGTAGAGGGTACTACTTCTCCTGATGTGACATCCCCAGGGTTTGGGGCCAGAATAATCATAATTTTGACTCCCTTCCCTTCTAGCTTAATTCTGAGGTTTTATTTTCTTTAAAGATACTTCCACAGAGAGAAGTGATCTGATTATAAGTCTCACAAAACACTTTGCTCTGGAAAGGTTTGACCAGCTCTGCTGTGGTTGGTCAGGCTGCAGGATGTCCCAGATGCTCCCGAGAACTGTGTTGGGTCTGGCCCAGCTTTAAGCACCAGCTACCAGCCCCAGAGCTCCTGCATGGGAGAGAACCATGGCCCGGACCTTTTGATACTCTGTTTCTTCTATCGTTTTCTCTCTGTGCATCTATCCTTGTCCACCATCATCAGGGTACTGAATTGTCCTGGCTGTCCTCGTGCAGCAGCCCCAAATCACAGCTCTGATCTGTGCATGGCTGAGTCCTCTGTGGAGAAGTGTTGGAGGCCACGCCTAGACACCTCCCATGGTGAGGGTCCTTGTCCCGCGAGGTTTGTGCTCAGAGACAGGACAGGGTAAGGCACAGCTTAGCCTCTTGCCTCTCAACGATGCCAGGAGGTGCAAGGACTCTTGCTTGTCCTGCTGCTCCTGGGACACAGGAGGGTTACGGCATTTCCTTTTCGAAGGGAATGGTCCAAGGACAGGATTTCCAAGGGAACTGGGCAGGAGAAGTGGGATTTCTAGGGAATATGGTACATTGCAAAAAAAGGGGTGGGCAGGGAAGAGCACAGGGGCAGATCAGAGAGGCAACATAGAAGGAGCGCTAAGGGAGGAGGTTTTGCAGTATTGCCAGCTCTGCAAATTCCAGCAGACCCAGCAGCCATGGTTCGGCACCCTCATCCACAGCTGCCTTCTAAATACAGCCAGTTAAGGCTGTACTTTCTCTATTTGCCTTCTCTTTCACTTTGTTTACCATTTGAGCTCACCCTGAAGTTTTATTCTCAACTTTTTCACCACAAGGCAATGGTGGAGCTGCTTCTGAGACAAAAGTGGATGAATTGAGTGCAGCCCTGTGGGCCCATGGGAGCAGGAGATGGGGTGATCTGGGTTGAGCCACTGGCACAGCCCCACTGCCCATGCCACTGGCACAGCCCCGCTGCCCGGGCACATCGCCAAAGCATCGCTCACCATGTGGGAGATTCCCGGGCCTTTTATCAGCAGCTGGTGGCCACATGCTGCCCTCAGTACGACATGGCACGGTGAGGGGAGCAGGGCCCAGGGGTGCAGAGCTTGGGTGCCCACAGTGCCACTGCAAAATTCATACCCGTGGAAGTGGGAAAAAAAAAATCCACCCCATCCTTTTGGGACCAGGCCAGGTAAGATGTAAGACTGCCGGAGAGATTTTGTTTTGCAGTGCTCCGTAACACACCAAAGTGAGGGTTTAGGTGCAAAGCTGCCAGGTGCAGAGTTGCCACAAGAACCCCTGGGTTAGAAAGCGAGCATCCCGCTCTGCTCTGCAGTGGGTATCTCAGGCCTGCGTGTCATGCCCTTGTTGGGCTGAACAGTGAAAACCAGCCGCCTCTCTGAGCACTCAGGGCAAGTCCCCTTTGGTGGGTGTATTTTGACATTGTCCTGGCGGTATCACACACTCACAGCCGCTGGTTCCCCACATTGCAGGTGTTATCTGTTCAGTTTGTTCCAGTGGCAGCACCAGTGTAAATCACCCCCTGGACAGACTTGGCAGGGTTTGGAGAGGATTTGAAAGGGTGAGGGCCAGGACAACCCTCGGTTTCGGTCTGCAAAGGCTCCTGGAGGCACCTGCTCTCTCTCCTTTCCGGCTAATCCCATTGTAATCCTTTTATAAAATTTCACCTGCCTTTAAAAGTCTGCTGCTGCCCTTTTGGAAGGACAAACCTGTTTTCCAAGCGATAATTGCACTGCCCATCTGCCAAGGGCAGGCATTTCTCACTGCACAAGAGTGATAGCAATGTATTAAAAAATTGTTTGGAGGGCTATCACATCTCTTTTTTTTTTTTAATGGATCCAGTTGCTGTGGTGGTGGCCTAGAGCTAGTCTGGAGCTGTAGTACCCTGGAGGGGAAGTGGATCTCTGACAGATCCTGGATGACTCCTAAGGGCTCGACTTTACTCTTGGACCCAGAAAGTTTATGAGCTCAGGCCTGAGCCAAGAAGCTGCTGCTACCAGGATGGTTATTCCAGCAGTGCTGGTGGGCACTGGTAGCCCTCATAGCCCCTTTGGGTGCCCGTATGGGATGCCCAGAAGTGCCCCAGCAGCTGCTGTGTGTGGGTTGGGCTCTTCATGCACCACTGCCTTCACTAGGACACACTGTGGCTCACAGCAGGGAAGCAGAAAGCCTCCATCCCTACTAAGAACCATGGCTACGAGGAAGAACATTTTGTCTTGCAGCACTTCCCAGCACTCCTTCTTTCCTGATGGCACTTGTTCTGTTGGTAGGTTAGTTTTGGGGAAGAAACCAGACTTAGTGATCAAATATTTCCTTTGTTCGAAGAAAAGAGAGAAAAGGCTCATGGCAAGAAAAAATCTTGAGGAGAGTTTTAAAGATGTATTTCTATTTCTTCATGTTCCAATCAGACCATTTTTTTTCTCTTTTTCAAAGGACAGACAGACCTCGTGGGCCATGAAACACCTACCCTCATTTTGAAGAGGAAGGGCAGAAGAGGAGGAATGTTGCTATTTTCATTTCCTGTATGATACTCATCTGATTCGTTTCAAACTTTTGGATGAACATTTCCAGTTCAAGCCATGGATTTTGCAAGGAGTTAGATAGGAAGTTTTGTGCGCAACATTTTAATGACCTGTGAGTATCTCTGCTCCTGAGCATCTTTCACTAGTCAGTAATTAATAAACCACACTCTCCCAGCACTGGTTCCAGGCTCGCCCACCAAGCGTTTGGCTGCCACCCGCTATTGCCACCCATTTTCTCCAGTCCTGAGGCATAACACAGGACCAGGGTTTGCAGCAGGGCCGCATGTCCTTCTGTGAGGGAGGTGGATGTTTGCAGCCAAGGTTTGTGTCTCTTCTTAAAGATGCTGTCAGAGCCTGAGTGTCACTTGGCCAGACCCAGCATGGGAGGATGCGTCCAGCCCTCTGGTAGGAAGCCATTGTTATAAAGACCTTCCACTTCCCCCGTTGCTCCCTAAATTTAAACAAGAGGTCAGAATGGCTTAGAGGTGCTGCAGGAGAATGGCAGTTGTCAGTGTTTTGGGTGCTTGCTCCGGCAGCCCTTATGTGTGGGGTTGTTCCTTAGGCCAATGAGTGTTCCTGGTGGCTCTTTGCTGGGGCTCGGGGAAGTGCTGTGGTTTCTCTGCGTGGATCTCACGCTGCCCAGAGCTGCAGAGGGCACAGCAGGCAGTATGGAGGGTACAGCACCTTTGTGACCTGTCATTTGATGCTCTATTTTTCGTGTGTGCGAGAAATAACTAAGCTAGAAATGGCACCGGTGTTCCCTCTTGCCTGCTCCTGACTTGCTCAGCCATACCATTTATCTCAGATCCATTCATGCTGCTGTTATTTACAGCTTCATCCTTCTTGTACCGTTAAAGCTCCTACTTAATTTCCTTTGAAATCCTCCATACAAGCTACCTGTGAGGTGCCTCCCAATCTCCTCTGACATTCATTAAGCAAACCTGAGCTATGATCTCTCCTTTTACAATAAACTTTTTTTTTACCCCCACCCCATAGCCTCCTAATTGCCCTCCCAACTCTCCATCTTTGCAATTCAAAGTTTTCTGTCTCGGAGGCTGTGAGCTGGCACAAGCTCTTCTTGGCTCTTAGTAGTAGTTCTTTGCCATTTGTGCTTGGCCATTCACAGTAGTTGCTATGCAATGCTGATATAAAAATAATAAAGATTTTTTTTTTCTTGCTCACCCTTAAAGGAAAGCACACATATGGTCTAAGACTGTGTTGTGCCAGCAGAAAAAAGGACATCTCTTGGTGGGTGGATTCACTGCTGAGTATTCCCAGCTGGTCTGGGTTGTTCCATAAGGGGTGGATGGGATCTGTCAAGGCAGGTGGGACGATGGATGTGGTGAGAGGTCTGAGAGCATTTCCCTGGTGAAATGGGCCAATTGAAGGATCTAGTTCTCTGGCTGATGAACTGAAAACTTTATACCACTTCTAGGAATATACCGATTGATCCTTGATTCTAGGCTGGTGGGTAAAGAGAAGATCATTTGACATCGCTCCAGGCAGGAAGAACTTGTAATATTCACAGTGTGAAACTTTGCATTCTCTGGCTTTGGGTTTTTATGTTAAACTCAGAATCTGTGACATGTAACACATTGCTGAGGTTTGTGATTTCTGGGCACCATTAGGACAAGCCCTGCAGGAGGCTCTGGGGGAAGAGCAAGAAAAGAGGGATGCACAGCTCCCAATGGATGGTAGTTGGAGCCTCTCCTCTCTTTCAAATAGTTTGTCTCTGTCCCCTGAGCTGGCCTTTTAACTGACTTCATAGCAATCCCAATCCCCTGTGTTTTCATGCATTAGTTCAGGACGGGCTTTCTGAGGTGCTGATGGCTGTGAAGCTGTGTGTCCCTGGGACCATGCACCAATTCTAGCTGCTCAGGTGCCTCATTTTTCCCTTTCACCTCCCTGTGTCTTGTGTCTCAGTGAGCTGGAGGCAGAAAATAAAGCCTAGAGGAAGAGAAAGTCAGAGGCTTTACAAGGAGAAATGTCCTGGGAGATTTCCAGCTGTTCTCCCTCAAGATGATGGAGCACATGGAAACAATGCCCAGGGGTTCAGAGGGATGGGGATTTGGATTTTTATTTCTTACTGCTTATTACCTTATTTCTACTTTGCCAAAGCCTTCAGAGTTTGAACTCATTGCACAGTCTGTACAAAGAGAAGATCCTGGCATATGCACAGAAAAGTTAGTTCCCTTGGATTTCATGGCTAAATTTGGCTTTGCATTAGCTGGAGCTGGTGTTAAGGTGGAGAAATCCATCAGGACACAGCTGATTTGTGACTCTGGTAATGGTAGCAACAAAATAATAATTTAAAATTACCCACTGCTCCCCAGTTATTCTGAAAAAAAGACTTGATGAAGGTTTCATTTAAAAAAATTACATTTCAGATAAAAATGTTGTGTGCTAAAGGGATCATGGCCAGACCTGGTGTTACTGCTCTCCTGCAGCCAGTAGAAGAGGTCGGTGCCTGGAGAAAGACTGCAGAAGCCTGATGGACACAGGCTTCTGAGGTGGTTTTGCAGGACTGAGAGGACACAAGGATGTTGCTCTTGACCCTACTGCCATGCCACAGTGGGCAGGGGAAAGCAGCCCCCAGGTGTGGTGCCAGAATGATGGAGACTGGCTGGGGAAGGGAGTGTGTGGCTTGGAGATGGCAGTGCTTGCTGGGAGGTGCTTGGCTCTGGGAGGAGCCTCAGGAGCAGCTGGTGCCACCAGCCACTGGCTCTGCCAGGTTAATGTAGGAGCAACTCATCAAAAGACAACTCGTGACCTTTGTAGTGTAATTAGAGTTGCCCAATGATTTCCTTCATTTCTTACCAGCACTTCCCTCTGACACCTCCATGGCCTATGGCATGGCTCGCTGTGCCTCTGCCAGCCACTGTCAGGC
Source organism: Actenoides lindsayi (assembly GCA_025331215.1). Classification (NCBI taxonomy): domain Eukaryota; kingdom Metazoa; phylum Chordata; class Aves; order Coraciiformes; family Alcedinidae; genus Actenoides; species Actenoides lindsayi. Next base: position 112,070 of record WTSP01024813.1, on the reverse strand, counting down.
AGGTTTTGACCCCAGGAGCCAATGAAGGGATGTTTCCCAAGAACAGGAGAAGCACAGCAGTATTTGGATGCAGTTTTGCCCATTTTTGCTTGCCTGACATCCTAATATTCAAATACCAGTAGACTGCCCCCCCTGCTATTCAGAGCACCTGGTGTTTTAAAGAGAGGATCTGCTGGGTCATTTAGTCCAGCTATTCTGAGCAGCCAGGTCATGTAATTTCACAAATTTCTCAACCTCCTGGCAGCCCCCACCAGTTAAGACCCTTTTGTTTGTGTACCAATGTTATCTGCGGTTTTAAAGTTATTCTCTCTCCCTAGTTTTTCCCTACAACTTCCTCCTCGTCTTCCTCTGCCCCCTCCCACTGTACTTAAGGAGAAGGATAGTGCATCCTCCCAGGTTAATCATATCCATCATCCTCCACCTTTGCCCTGGCTGTGGCTGATCGTTGCACCAGCACTATGGACAAGCCACAGCATCATGGCTTCTAGCCACACCACATGGATGGCTTTTAATTTCTTTCCAATCAACTGAGTGTCCTGTGTCTTATGCCAATCGTGTCGCAGCAAAACCCACTGCTGCTGGTCCTGACTCCCCTTCTGTGTGGGTCCTGGCTCCACTGAGTAGGGGGGGCAGACATCCCCAGCCTCTCCACTCCCCTTGGCCAGCATGTTACCCACTTTGCTGCTCATTTACTCATCCTCACCTCCTTGCTCTGGTTCTGTTAACAACATCTTGCATGGTGCTGTCAGATACATGTCCTGGCCTAGAGAAATCTCTAGTTGTAAAGGAGAAGATCAGCATGACCTGTTCATTGCACCTTTAATCCTTTCCTCTTGCTCTCTGGGCCTTTGACTGTTGTTTCCTCCAAGACCCCAGATACCATAGGATCTTCCAAAGAGCAAACTGGTTGCAGAGTTAAACCGAACAAAATACTCTCAAACCAACATGCAGGGCAGAAGAGAGTGACTGCAGGTCCCTGGCAGGGTTGGCCAGACAACACATGCTTTGCTTAACTCAGCAGCTGATTGTGGGCAACACCTTTAGCAGGAACATGTCTGCTCTGTGTTATTGACTCGCTGCCCCACGCTGGGTATTTCTCTCCCCAGGCACTCCCACTGCCACCCTTCATTCAGGGCTCAAAAACACTCTACAAACCTCTGGGTGTTGACTCTCAGAAAGCTGTTGACAGAGAAGAATACAAATTATCTGCTCAGAATTTCAGACTGCTGAACTTGGTGGTGGATGACTCAGTCCACACCAGCCAGTTTGAACTTGGTTGCACTGAGACTCTGACGCTGATTTTCTCACAGCCTCTCCAGCTGCTGGACCACTTAGCCACAAGTATCCCTGCAGTGATGCTTAAAGATGCTGTTTGCAAAGGTACCCCTCTAAATCTACCCAGAAATGTCCTCAGCACCTGCAGGAAGCTGATCTCAGAGATCCTGGTTCAAACCTACCCCTGTTTGTCTGTATAACGGTGAGAAAACACACCAGCCCACAGCAAGATGGCCCCATGCTTCTGAGTCCTCACAGCTTCTAGGGAATGGATAAAAAATGATTTATTGGGGTGAGTGGGATTAGCAACAGAGTTTGTTGTCTTCAAAACACTCGTGGTGATTCAGTGTTGGAGGCTGAGGGATGGGGCTGTGAACGTGCCGCAGGTCGTGGTGGGTGAAGCAGGATGGGGACAGCAAATCCCAGCTGGGGACAGTGTGGCAGGCTGGCACTGGGACAGCACTGGCACAACCTCGGTTCCAGGAGCTCAGTCACGCAGGTGCTGAAGAAGATGTCATAGAAATCCAGGGTTGATTAGATTGGCAATCAAGATGAAGCACTCAATCGTATGGGGGCATACAGGAGGTGGCCACCCAGACCTGCTGCCAGCAGGAACAGCCCACAGGGCTGTAACAGCCTGAAAGCAGCCAGAGAAAGCTGGAGAAGGAGGCTGCAGGGTGAAAGCGTAGAGTCCCATGGCTGCAGGTGAGCCGGCCTGGCCCCGTGCAGGATGGGCATCGTCAGAAATTTGCGCTGAACCCAAACTGGTGAAAACTCACTGAATCTGGGCACCATCCCTGCCTGCTGCTTGCCAAACCCTGCCCTGTGCAGGTTTCACCCGGCCGGGCAGCCAGGCACGGTAGAGGTTAGAGCAAAGACATAAATAAAAAGGTTAATACTTTCCACCCGTCTCTCCCAGCTGCCATGCGGATTGCAGCTGTTTCTCCCCAGTCACTCTGGCTGCAATACTCGTTGGGTCGGTATTTAATTGCCTCTCCCTAACGACGCATCAGGCAGGGTGTAATTTGCCAGCACTGGTCAAACAATACAGATAAACCAGGTTTGCACACAAAGGCAGTGGAGCGGGGAAACTTCACCGTCTGATTCTGCTCCTCTTTAGAGCTGGTGGCTCCAGACATGGGCGGGATGTGAAGCAACGGACGTCTCAGCCTTTGGGAGGAAGAAGGAAAATGTCAAACAACAGGAGACACCCACTTGCTCTGCAGTGAGCTGGGGTGAAGCTGTAAGTGTCCCCAGCTCCACCAGGGCCGGGCTGCCATATGCCAGCTTAAGGGCTGGCCATGTGTCGTTGCAGCTCAGCACATCCCTTTTCTTGGGCTTTCTTGTCTCTTTCCCCAATTTCACGTGTAAATGCATTTTAAGATTTCTTCCTCTGCTATTTTTTAACCTAAGCAGTCTGAGCATGTATATGGGAGATGGCAACTTCACTCTTGCTTGGGAATCACCCAGCTGGAGATGAAAAACACAGCAGATCTTTAACTTAGGAAGCAGAAGGGCTGCCTTAACACTAGTGTGGGCCCTCGGTGTTGCTCGGGACCTCGGCTTAGCAGAAGCGGGTAAAAAAGGAACAAAAAAGGAAAAACTTCATCCCACAGCCACAACTTCTCACGTCAGCTCTGCAGCACAGTGATGTTCAGAGCATCTCCGCCCTCGCCGGCTCCCCTCTCACCCCAGGCTCCAGCCAAGAGAGAGACATTTCACCCAGATGCTATAAAGAAATGAGAAGGAAGGAGTTAAAAATTACCCTGCCCTCACAATGTGAGCACTGAAAAAGCAAAACATGCCCTTCCTTGTACTAGCCCAGGGCACAGACCTGTGTTTATGACCATTTATAATACAGCTGCGTACTATGAAGAAAGATAGAAATGGGCAATCCTCTATATTGATACAGAGAGAAGGGCAGTTACAGAGGTCATGGGTGGATTCTCATGTTCCTTAAATATTTACACAAACTACCCTGTTAGTCAGAGTTGCTTCCAAAGGACTGCAGATTTCCAGCAGGTAATGAGCTTTACAATGTTCAGAAATGAAATATCGCCATGAAAGTGAACTGGGGAACCACCTGGTTTTGGACACCCTGAGTATTTTTAGGGTTGAGGGTGCGTGATCCTACCTGTGCAGCAGTGACTCCCATGGGGCACCCACTTCATGTGTGGGTCTGCAGGAGCCCAACTGCTTTGCCTCACCCTGCAGAGCAGAAGGTTTTTTGGGGTGGCACCAAGCTCCCGCATGCCATCCCCGCACCGCTTAGCATCCTTCTCCTGTTTGCTTACACGCCAGATGCAGGCGGATGAAACCGGCCCCTGTGTCACCAAGTTGCACATTAACGCCCCAGCTACAGCAGGGTGATTGCTGAGGAACCGTCAGATAACCTCGGGCTGGTGCCCGCTGTCCTGGCACCTGGTACCTGGCCCCCAGGCTGCGCCCAGGCACAGAGGCCATTGCCTGTCGCTGCCACCGCTGCAGTCAGGGCCAGGAGGAAGCAAACAAACAACAACAACAAAGAAAAGGGGCTGTTTGTTTGAACAGGAGGAAATCAAGGGTGCGTCAAAATGGAAAAGCACAAAGCCGGTAGGGAAATGGTGTTTATTTATAAACTTCTAGAGGACAGCGACGAACAATGGGGTGGGCGGTTTTTATCCCACCCAGAACTGGAGAAGGAGCCTGGGTCTGTCTGCCGCCAGCGCGGCGGGACGGCCTCACTGGGGACACCCGGCTGAGGCCTCGTCCCGGGGAATCTGGGGGTGGGCTCCAGGATGAAGACCCACTGCCCGTCCAGAGCTGCAGCCTCGGCAGAGGGGCACGGGATGCTTTCTGGCTCCTTCCAAAGCTCCACCGCACCGAAACCTCTGTGTCGGTCGATGGCAAAGAGGCTGCTGCTCAGCCCTCGGACGGGAGCCAGAACAGGAGTTGCACCTGAGCCCTTTGCTCCAGCCCCTGGAGACAGGGGCTGATGGCTCTGGGTTTGGACCTGGTGAAGGGCTCAGGTGCTCTGCTGTCTTGGCTTTAGGGACAAGAGGGGCACGGCTGGAGCACAGCAAATAGGTGAGCCAGGTGTTTAAGGCCACGTGGGTAAAGCTGAAGGCACAGGTAAGGGCCCTGCAAAGCAAGGTGCAGAGAAAGAAAGTTTGACTGCAGGGTAACTTTATACACATATAAAAATTAAATTTATGTAACAGGGAAATTCTTCTACAGACTCTTCCTGCTTTAAAAAATGGTACTTTTTTAAAAACAGAAGACATTGGCACAAGTGTTTTTTCTCCAGCAGAGGTGGCTGGCGAAGATAGCAGTCCTGTGAAAGATGAAATGAAACTGGAAATGACAAAGATGTTTTTGCTGAGAACTGTAGAAGCTTCAATGCATAGATACAGGTGTCTGTATATATGTGTATAAACCCCCCTGCCACTATAGACACACACTCCCATTTTTCCTATCCATGTTAAATGCTGTCTGACAACTGCAGCTGGATGAATTTGAGTGGCATGCAGAATCAACAAGACCAGCAAAGTAACTGAGAGACAGAGGATGGACCCTGCACCAACAGAAGAGCAATGGGATGAAAGGAGCTGTCAGGACCGTGATGCGATCCCTGCCACCTGGCAAGCACAGCGCTGGGCATCACCAGCTCCAGATCCCAGCTCTCTGGACAGGCAGGTGGGGAAGAGCATCCTTCCTGGCCACTGCAGCTCAGGAGTGGCCATCCCAGCCCCTGCCCACAGCCCTGGCAGCACTGTGGTTAACATGGGAGCTAAGAGGTGCTGTCATTCCTTTAGGACTGTGGGAGTTACAACATCTAATCCTGAAATCAATTCGTAATCACATCTATCAAATTAGAGGCAGCTGTCAAAACCGGCACATACGTGTGTGTGTTCCTTGAAGAGCCCAGCTGGCTTCGTGCAGCAAAAGTTATTTAATCCATATGCTGGGCACAGGCTGACACGGGGGAATGCTTTCCACATACCAGACCTTCTTCTTTTTCCTTATATCAATAGGCCCCATTTAATCTAAATTTTCCAAATATTAAGTCATTTGTGGGCTACAGAAACTTGGGCATTAGGGCAGGCAGAGTGGCCTTTGGAGTCTGTCTTGCAGGGAAAAAGCTTGTTGCTGACCCACAGATTTGAAGAGCTTGCTTTTTTAACCCATCTAAAAACGGGTTAGTTCTGTCTGCCTCTGCCTGTGCCCCGAAGCAGCTTGGAAAGGATGGCAGCGTGACCAGTGCTCCACCTGCAGCAGCTAAGCTTTGGCTTTGGAGTTCCTATCAGCCAAGAGACAACAGGAATGGGACCTGGGCACAGCAGCTCCTGCTCTAACCCTTCTCGGGACATCCTGCTGCAGCGCGGGGCGCCCAGGACACAGTCACACAGTGCCCAGGTGGCAACTGCACAGTGTGTGAGGCTCAGCCATCCCTGACAGCCCTACTGTAGATCTCAGACTCCTGTTCAAAGTTATTTCATTACAGTAAGAACCACTTTTCCTCTCACAAATATTGCCAGAGCTGGGATCATCATGCAGGGGTGATTTGCAGAGTTTCCTTCAAGTGCTTACTTGGTCACAGAGAGGCTCCCAGTGAGGAGCGTGAGTTCTCTGCCCAGCTGAGCAGGAGGAGGGCTCAGAGCCGCCTCTCACAGCATCCCCTCATTTCATTAGCGATGAAAGTCAAGGCACTAAAGATTCTCAGGTTCACAAGTTCATGTTAAGACATAATGGCATTTCATGATCTTACTGCTACCTAATTTATTGACCCACGGAGATGAGCCCGAGCGAGCCTGTGTCCTCCGCAGGCTTCCTGTTCCTCTGCATCACAGACGTATCACACGTTTCATTAACACCCTCTGCTCGACGCCTAGGGCTCCGTGGAGGCAGGTGCCTCTTTGCGTGTGGCACAGGAGGCATTCACACGGGTACTGAGGGAGCACAGCACAGTGTTTCCAATCACCCAGATGCCACTTTGGTTCTTTCTTGTAATACCAATTTCTCAAAGTAAACTTTCTTTTATTTTGTTTTTCTGAGTGTTTAGTAAATCAGCAGTATTGACAGCATTGATTAGAACTAAAGGAGAGCAGGGACAGGATTTTGGGGTCAGCAGCACTCCTCTGCTCTAGGGTGCAGCACCCGGGATGCACTGGAATTAAAGGCTGAATCCTGATCTCGCCAGGGGTTAATGCAACGGGAGCAGCTGCCAAAATCCACCCCAAAAAGGAACTGGCGGTGCACGATGAGCCTTAGCAAGCCGTGCCATGCTGATGTAGGGTTCAGAGGGGCTGGAGGTGCCATCTGGGAGCTCAGTCCCTCCAGGGCAGCCTTTGACCTGCTCACACAAACCCTGCAAGGGTCAAAGGCTCAGACGAGATTATTTTCACACAGATAAAGGTGCTGATCCGCTGTGTAAAACACACTGATCTCTCCAGCCAAACTGCATGCCTCTTACTACCCTGCACAGCATGCGATGGTGTGCCTGTCGTGGTGCTCACACCAGTACCCACGTGGGTTAAACTGGAACAAGAGGCTGAGAAACAAGGTCTTTTGCATGTGTATATTTTCAAGCCTAAAATGCTCAATGTAAGACCATTGTCAAGAGTATTTCCCCTTGTGACCTCTTGTTCACACAAAGCTCATTTTAAAAGAAGGGATGGAACACTGCTGCTTCTTGAAGTGCTCATGAAAGACTCAGCTGGTGCCACAGGCATTTTCATCAGACCAGCAGGCACAAGGGTACTGGCAGGACTGTCCAGGCAACACTGACATAGTGCCTTCATCCTCACCCTGAGAAGGCATTCGGGGCATCCCTAGTACCATCAAACAACTGGAAAGGCAGAAATCAAGCCAATAGAAATCAGCCCAAAACATGTAGTTGTAAGAAAAAGTACTCCAGTAACCAAATAGTCTCCCATGACCCAGGCCATGGCAGGGAGGGCTGCCTGATGTGCCTCTTCCAGGTTATTTGTGAAGTTGGCCCCATCAAGTAAATCCAGAAGGGACCAGCTGCTCCAGCTGAAGGTGAATGATCACATTTAGGTGACATGCCAGCCCTGCTTAAATGGATGTGGTTACTTATTAGATGTAAACACTACTGAATACATCTAAATAAACTCTGATTATTTATACAATATATTCCTAATGCTGGCTGAATGTTGAGTCTTACCAACTTTAAAATAAAACTGAAGCCAAGCAGGGTAAATGAGTTAATGCCTCTCTAGATATAATTAGCATGTGTAATATGTATATACAAATATACATAATATATGTAATTATAGGTATTGGTGTTTGTGCGAGTTGTCTAGCCAGATGGAAAAGAGTAAGTACTGAAAACACTTTGCTACTGCCTCCTAGAGAAGGAACGACGCTTAAACTCTCTGGCATGAGAAATTGGTAGTTTATATTTGGGGAAGGGAGTTACTGCCCCACCTTGCCCTCCTGCTGAGTGGATTTGACAGCCACCTTCTCTGTCTTGTCCGTCCATCTGAAGAAGAATTGGAGCTGGAAGTGTCTGACATACAAGAGCAAAGCACTGAGTGCAAAGTGCAGCTGCTGCAGTGTATTCACACTATCTTCTGTAGGTTGTTTCTGGCATCTGGCAAAAATGTAATTCAGGAAGCCATGAGGCTTTGGTCCTCTGGAGCATCTCAGAGGTCCTAGCACAGCACCTGCCTGGGTATGTGTCTGCACTCCTGCAAAACTCAGGTGACAAAGCAGAATCAGGGCTGTGCTTGTCCTCACTGCTCTGCTGGGCTCCTGCTTGGCCCACAGATCCCTCTGCATGGAGCGCTTGTACTGTGGAGCCCAGAGACACTTCAGATAAGCAAGCTATGTTGAGAAAGGCTTACCTGCCACTACTGCTGTTACCTCTCCATCCCAAACACCTGTCAGGTGGTGCACAACAAGCAGTGAGGTAAATATCCTCCATTTCATGACGAACCTGGGCTTCAGGCTAGAGATTTTTCATGTGGGAAAGGCAAGAATTAGTCCTTGTGCCTGGTCTTGCTGACAGGGAGATACCGTACAATTGCTTGTGTGGCTGATGCACATGCAACAGCACATATTAAATGCGTTTATTTTCCTGTTTTCTTAAGACACTGGCTGCAATTTCTCTTTGCTCAAGTTTGATGTTTGGACTTGATGTCCCAGGGAACAGGGTCTCATGCCCAAGGAGCCAGCAGGCAGACAGCACCTCAGCATGCAACGGGGCACAGTGAGTCCTTCCGAGATGCAGGCAGTGGCGCAGCAGCGAGGCAAGTCCATCCCACCGCCTCAGCTCAGAGATACATTTCTTTAGAAAAAGTATTTTAAAAGCAAGCTACCTTCACAGGCAGGCACAGCTTGAGTTTATACACCTTTAGGGAAGTTTTGAATATTTGCAGAACTTCTGTTATTCGGCTGTTCTAACAGAGGGAAAAGGAATGAGGTGCTGCCCTCCCAGCTGCTTTACCACACCCTGTGGCCATCGGTGCTGGGCCTTGAAGCTTCCCAAAGGCTTACTGCCATTGCACCAAGTGCCAGCACGTGGGGCACTCTGGGGCAGGTCCCTGCACCACCATTAACACTCAGAGACCTTAACACAAAGGCATGTTCATTAAGGGTCATTAGCTGCTCTCAACGTATTGGATACAGAAAATCAGCCACTCCCAGCACCTCCTCTTTCCCATCCTAGCAGAGGCACAGAGGAGAGGGAAGGGGCTCGGCTGCTGGAATGTTCACCTGGGAACTTGATCCCCACAAGGTCTTCAAGCACAACAGCCACTCACCACGCTGCTGGGTTTTGGGGGCTGCTTTTCCCCTTGCAGCTCAGGGGTTATTTGGCTTTTGATGCATCAAGCCAAGGACTGAACAAGCAACTCACTCCTCTGTGGCTTGCCCTTGGAGAATGATCAGGCCACTAATTCAGGCACCTCATTTTAGACAATTTTTGAACTTTCCAGACCTTTGGGAGGAGCAGGATTGGGTGCTGAGCCTGGCAAGAAGGTCAGAGAGAAGCCAGCAGCTGATGTGCTGAAGGTCAAAACCAGCACCAGCCAGCAGCATCTGCTGGGGAGCAGAAGGCTCCCAATCAGAGCCTTACCTGGGACAACATCGCCATGCCAGAGCTTTTCAGTTAATCCTTACAGAATTTAACAACTCACCATACTGTTAACCTGGAGCACAAGTTTTGTTTTTGCAAATAGCATTTGCAAATTAAACATTTGCAAAAGCTACATCAGCGTCCAGAGACAGGCAGTTGTATTCAGCTACCGCTGCAAATACGAAAGATAAGACACCCGGAAACTATGACACTGAAGTAGACGAAACAGAAAGGTGTGGGATCTTTCAGCAGGGGTGGCTGGTGGATTCGGACCCTTGGAGAGACAGAGGAGCCCTAGGAAGGGCTGCCAGCAGCCCCGGACTCCTTCAGCTCAGGGGAGGTGAGGGCCTGGGCAGCTCTGGCTCAGCTGGGATATAACCTGGCAAACCAGTCGCTCCCCCAGTCCCGCCTGGGCCTGACAGGAAATGACCTCGAACCGTGAGGAGACAAGGACACAAAGCCCGCCGGCGTTGTCCCCTTCCCCGCACAGCGATGGCGGCCGTGCACCAGTTGCAACAAACATTTGCAGGCGAGCGCTCAGCCCCGGCACAGGCAGCTGAAGCTGACACATCTGCTCTCCCCGCTCCCAAAACAAAACAAAAGCTCCCCCCGGGAGTTTGGTGAAACGTCGCTCAGCACAGACCACGGCCATTTCTCTAGTGAAATTTAAATGCAAGGGTAGCTTTGAGCTTCTAAATCGTGAGACCAAAGTGAAAGAGCTTCACCACCCAGGGAAGCCTGAGCTCAGCCCGGCTCTCGGCTTTGCGGTGCAAACACCCGAGGTCCGGCGGGCTGGAGAGGAGGATGTTTAGGATCTGGCCCTGAGCACCAACCGTTGACTGCAACTCCAGCATTTGAATCACAAAACCCACCGCAGAAACTCCAGCAGCATCTTAATGATGAAAAAATGAAGCGGAGTCAGACTGAAGAGATGCTTGCAGGGGAAGCACCGCGCTGCCGGCCCCGCACAACTGCGGTAGGAAGCTTTTGTGTGCACACCAGCAGCTAGTTCAGCTCCTAACTGATTTCCCCTCCCCGTCCCCCCATTTGCATTGTTGATACCGAGCCATTCCCACACAGCTATAAAAGACAAGGTGTTTTTCCCGTAACTTCTTTGGTTGGAGAGGACAGGAGTTAAAAACAAATAAAATACAAATTCCAACAGCAGAGCAGATCCCCACAGCATCAGAGCTGGGAGGGCCCTGAAGCCAGGCGGGTGCAGCACCGGTCCAGGCAGCAGGATTTAGTCCTTTTCCATTGCTCTGAACCCTGCGGATGCCATGAGAGCTGACTTGTCTCCTGGAGTCCAGGGAGCCCAGCACAGCTGGCAGGGTGGACAGGAGGGCGGGCAGTAAACCTCAGGCCCATGTTTGCGGGTTGCCAAATTTTATTCCCTCCCTCTTCACTTAATATAACTAACCTTAAAATAAAGCAATAGGCAGGAGCTGCTGGCAGCAAAGGGACATGCATGGTGAGGAGTGGTGTCTGCTTCAGACAGAGCTCAGTGGCAGCTGCCGAGGCCCCTTTGGGCACACGTTTGGGATCAGCCCCCCCTCAGGGGTGGCCAAACAGATGCAATGCCAAGGGGGGCACAGCCTCTGATCAACCCGGGCTGGATCCCTGGAGCAATACTCCCTGCACTGGCCAGAGCCTCAGCAGGAGAGAAAGGAGGAGAGTCGCCCCCAGCCAGGGCAAATGGCACCTTTAACCTCTGTGCTGCCCACGCCTGCTGCTGCCAGCCAGCGTCTTCACAGGCTGGGCCTGTGACCCTGTGCCCTGACCCTGCTGCGTGATCAAACCCTGTAGGAAATGCAGCCTGGCGCTGTGCCAGGACCACGCCGTGTGTCCTCCCCGTGCAGCCCACAGCACTGGTTCTGGGGCACGGCACAGATTGATTTAAAGCTTAAAGCTGAGGATTTGCAAGATACAGATGTGCTGATGTCACACCTCGGCATAAGATCCAGAGGGGAAAATGCCTGCGTCTGTCTCACGTAAGCCTGAGCTTTTAGCTTTCTCTCCTGAGTTTGATCGAGTACAAATGTTGACCAGAGATAGAAAGGAGAAACTAGAAGAGTAAAGCAAGACAGACTGAAAAGGAAGTTCTGCTGCACCTGTGCTCCAGATGCTTCCAACCATGATTTTTCCTTTATGTGTTTCATTTACAGACAGATCCCAAGTAACACACTGATGATGACTTCCACTTTTTAAAAAGTGAAACATTTGTTTTCTTTTTCTGTTGGAGACAAGTCAGGGCATTTGTCCCTTTGACCACTATTGCTCTAACATATCAGAACAAAGGTTCAACTTGCCCAATAGCCCATTTCCCACAAAGCTGAAAAGACAACACTCAGGAAAAAGCACAAGAAGAGGGTGAGTATGCAGCGGTGCTTCACAAGACCTTGCCTTCAGCCTCCAACAACGTGCAGTCAGGGACTGAGACCAAGATCGAGATGCCAAAGTGTGCCTTCAGCAGAATTTATCTGCTGAAGAGGCAGGAGACACAAACAGGTTGGTAGTGGCAAAGCCAGTGTTCCCTTTTAAAAGGCTCTGAAAATGTAGTACAACCCTCCAAACTGGCAGGGTCAAATTTCCAGAGCACCAGGTTTTTCTAATACTTTAAAATATCTTCCTCCACTGTAGACCCTCCTAGAGACTCAGCTGCCACGACTTCTGGTTCTCCAGTACCCCACTGCTCACCCCAGGGGGAGATAAGCAAGGCTCTGCCTTGACCCCAAGACAGCTGAAGCTCTGCTGCTTCTCAGCCCTGTCCCCCCTGCACACCTTCCCATCAGGGGCTCCTGTCACTTCTGCCCAAACCTCCCAGAAACACTGAAAGCAATCTGGCCTGGGGGAAAGGTTGCTAAAGAGAAAATATTGACCATAAGGATACTACTTCTGCTCAGGGGAGTAAGCTTAGAAGTGAAAGGCAAATAAATATAAAAATCTGAGCTATCTGCTAGTGTGAGAAGATTGAGGGGAGCAGAGGAGTGCTGCCTCCTGGACAAAGCCCGCTCCGTTACTGGGTTTTGAAATGAATCAATACAGAAAACGTGTCCAACAGCCAGATGTCTGCTTTCATCTTGCTGCGCTGGAACTGGAATAAAGCCGACAAAATCCCCACCAAAATACTTTCTTCGCAAGCTCTTTGTTAATGGCTTTCCCACTGCAGGGGTGGGAGGCGGCAAACGCGAAGGTCTGCCGCCATCTAAAGGCCGCGGGAATCTTCTCCTCGGAGAGGGTCTGACTGCGGGACTGAAACCGCGTCAGTGGGCCTCTCGAATTTACAGTGCTCCCTACAGGCACAGGAGGAAGAAAGGTGCCACCAGTTGTAAAGGGACTCTGAGAACACATCCCAGGAAATATTTTCTCTAACTTCTTGGCTCAGCGTAGTTGCCCTGTGCAGCTCCCACCACTGTAGAGGTGGTAGCGTGTTCAAAGCATTACATATCTACGTGGGTAATACCAGAGCTGGGCTCCATGATCAGAGGCATCAACAGGCATCAGCTGCGACCAGATTTCCCCTCCAGTTCTCATCATCAGGCTTTGTTTTGTTTGCTTACAAGTTGATTAAACTTGACTGAAGCTTTCCATGAGGTGTTGCTGGTCCACGTGAAAACTGCTGGGGTGTGTTTGCCCGTGCGGCCGGCATGTGTAAGAGGCGGAGCTGCTGTAATGAAACACTTCCAAAGAACGAGGCTGTAGAAAAATACAAGTTCCTCCACATTACGTTCTCTTAGAGACCTAAATTGCTGCTGGCTTTGCAACCGGGATTAGAAATTGCAGCAAAGGGCTGAGCAACCTTAGTATTGGAGATGGGCTGTCTGCTGTGCCTCTAAGAGTCTGTGCAAGTTTGGTCAATCTGCAAGTGTCTAAAAATAGGAGTTTCTACAGCTTCTATTTTTTCTGAGAAGCTAAAATGTCAGCAGTGGCCATCTCCACTGAAGGCCCTCCTGGCCTGCCCCGCGGGGCTGCTCGCGCCATTTGAGCGGCGCACGTGGCAGAGCCGCGCACAGGCCGCCCGCGCTCCAGCCGCCCGCACGCACATCGCCTGCCCGCTTCTCATTAGCGCTTTGCAGAGAGTCCTCCACCTCATTTAACATACTGGAGCTCTGAAAGAGCAAATGCCAAGTCCACGCAGAAACCCAGTGGGTGAGGGGATGCATTTCCCTGCCAGTTTGCAGGAAGGGAGAGGAGGAACACTGGCACTCACGTCAGAAGTTTCCATCAGACCTGCATGCCCAGTCTGGGACACAGTGGCCCTTTCTCCCTGTCCTTGGCTACTTAGCAGTGTATCATATTAGGAAGTTTCCACAGGCTGAAACAGTGAAAACTCAACAGTTTTGCAAACTGGACAGACAAGAAATAGAAAATCCTCAACTACTAAGCACCAGAAAAACCAGTAATTTATGCTACGTGCTCAGTGTACAACAATTCAACTGTTAAGGCAGGAAAGTATTAGTCAAAATGGCCTATTACAGCCTTCAGCATGACGTGATCCCATCTCCTTGCAGCATCTACAGCCTGATCTAAAGTATATCTTGTTACAGAATTTTGGAAATCAAGCAAAATCTGGTTTGCCATGTAACACTCATCTCTAGAACAGGTAAGAGTGTAAAAGAAGCCGGCATGCGATCACTCAGATCACAATACCAATTTTGGTATGGCCATACACAGAAGTGGGTAGAGAAAAATGCACAACTTTAAGTCCTCTGTTTTCCTTCATAAGGTTCTTAGGTGGTTGCTCACATGTAATTCCTCACAGTGTACTCTGCTGCTTCTCTGCATTGCTCTTTCTTGGGTTAAGCACCCTACTGGCAATAATTATATCCTATCAAGTCAATAATCCGTTTTGAAGCTCGTCTTTCCAAGGGCTCCTACTTCCTAAGATTTAAGCCTCAGTATATGTTATGCTTGTTATGAGCATCTACTTTATTGCCATGCTTTGGCTTGCAGAATCTCAGATCTTTATTGTAACACTGTAAAAGCTGAAGATCTAAGTGAAAATGAAGGGTCTGTTGTGGTTCGTAGACTCTTGGGCATAAAACAGGGTTCAAAGCAGAAAACTACAGCTGTACTCAGCCTTACAGTGTAAGCTCCCCGGTGTTGATATAGCATCTACTTTCACGTTAGCGCAGCACTAAGCAGACCATAGATGCTCCTGGAGACAAACGATAGTAAGAAAATCAATTGAATCTTGGGTAAGATTTATTTAAAATGCTAAACCAAAATTATCTACTCACACAGGGACAGAGTTCACGAAACTGTCAACAGACTCTGAGGATTGGATTTTGACTTTCTTATAAACAGAAACAAAAGGCTGATTTGTGGAAGGACAAAGAAAATAAACATTTGTTGAAGTCCTTAAAGACACTTCACAGAGCTGATACAGCTATAAAAACAACACTGCAACTTCTGCAGCCTCAGAGACTCCAAGGTATACCATATGCTGGCAGGGCATGACACAGATGTCTTCAAATAACTTCGCATTAAAAGCCTTCCCCACAAAAAACCCTTTGTTTTCATTATTAAAATAGGAAGAAAAATAAAAAGGTAATTTCCACAAGCTATTTCCCCTCTCTGCACTTACACGTCACTGAAACCACTCAAGTCCTGTGGCTCAGGCCATCACGCGCAAATCCATGCTGCAGAGCAGACGACACGGACAGAGATGATGGGAAGCATGCCCTGGGAGAGAAGAGCCTGCAGCACAAACTCAGCCCGGGCTCAGAACAACTGCCTGACAAGGCTCTTTCATCTCCGGGATCTGTGACAGAGAAAACAACTGTTCTCTAATAAGATCTGACTGGCTTCTCGCATAGCTTTCGGAATAAGCACAAGCAAGAAGCCATCTTCGGAATAAACTCTTGAGAAGGGATGTGCGTAATCAAAGCAGCTTTTCCACAAACGAGAGATGCAAGAGCCCTGTATAAACAAAAGGCTGCTATACAAAATTAATCTATTTAAAATACTGTTTATTTGTGATTTAACATTAATTAGCATTACATCTATGAGCAATTTCAGATAACATTTATATATTTTCCACAGGACACAAGAGTTGGCTGGCTCATTCTTTATGCCAAAGCAAGTAAATAGAGGCATTAGCAAAAGGTGCAAATAGTTCACGGTTGCATTTTAAAAAATATTTATGCACATTGCATTCATTTAGATATATTTTTTAAAAAGTTATGAAAAGCGTAGTTCACAGGTTACTGTTTCTACGTATGTTGTAACACAACACAAATAATGTAGAACGTAAAAAACCAAAAGTAAGCAACTGAAAGTTTCCACTATGATTAAAAACACTGATTCCAGTATTTAGTGATAGCTAGAAAATTGTTTCCAGGATCCATTCCAACATCGCATTATCACACTGACACGGTCAAAGCTAACCAGCCCCCCAACATGCTATAATCAACATTTTTGCATGCCAAACCACTCTCCAGCCATATTTAACAATTATATAGTGTATAATATTTCAACCGGCAATTTGGGAATCACATGGATCTTTAAAATGTACTTCCTATTGCGATGACTGATTTACAGACAGTTTGACACAGCGAAGAAACCCCTATGTTAATTTCTATCTTTAGTTTGTATTTACAATACAGTAAAAGTACTAAAATGACAATATAAGTAAAAATGAGTAAGTGGCAGTACCACCCTTACCCGTGGCACTAGGCTCTGATTTGCTCTGGGTTCATCCAAAGGACAACACAGATTCACGAGACCCTTTTACAACTCAAATGAAAGTGAGGAAAAAACCCAAAGTGTTGCACTCTGTATGAATCCATACAAATTATTGACAACATCTAATATGGAAATGTCACTTTGCTGATTTAATAAAAATATCCCGCAATCCATATCTTATATTTAAAAAAAATAATCACCAAACTTTTACTTTCTTTGTCTCCTCCTATTTTCTTACTATTTCACTTTCCCTTTTAACAGTTTTGTTTCCTTCATTTGGTTATGTTAAGAGATTATTTTTCTTCATTCATTAGCAATACCATGAGAGAAAATAAAACTACCCACAAGTAATTTTTAAATGTGAATCCAGTTCAATTTTATATGCTTTTAACCTTTGATTTCTAAGCCCCTGGATTCCTGAATTATATTTAAGTATACTCTAAACCAAGCATTCTTAAATACACTCTACTATCAAATGCTTGGTTCACATGCTTATAATACCTTTATACTGAACGGTATACAAACATTTCAACATATAAAATCTTCTTTTTGTTTTGCCAGTTAAACTAAATTATCAATGTTAAGTGTATAAAATCCCCTTTCTTGAAAAATAAGGGCCCCCCTCCCCCCCCAACTGATAGAATAAAAAAGAAGTCTTCAAAAATTATATTTCACTAAAATGAAATATTTGGCAAAAAAGTTATCGAAGAATGGAATTCTTTAGACATTTTGTATAATTCCAAATAAACTTTCTCTTACACAGTTTCTCCCCTAATATTATGTGCCAGTGTATAATATTTCCAGATGATCTAATCTTAAAAAAGATTGAAAGGTGTGCTGTTAATATGCACCCGCTCAAACAGGGGTGCAGGAACAGAAAATAGATGGTCAAAATCACAATACAAAAATGTATGATCTAGTTACCAAATGAAACAGCAGTTTTAAAAAGTCATATGGTCACTCAACAGTAACTTCAATAAAGTCTTTAACTGTACTGAAAATTTTCAGGTCTGCAAAATACTCCAAGCAGAACTTGCTGCTGCATACTGCGATGGTATTCGGTCTTGTTATGATGGTAATTGAGCACCTGCCAGTGTAGTTCTACATGAAACTAATGAATGTTTCCAACCCTCATAGCAATTTTGGACACAGTTAAATGAGAGGTGAATTAATTTTCAATTAACATGAAAGGGTGGGATTTTTTGTGGGTTTTTTTTTGTTCTTTTTTTTTTTTTTTTTTTGGTTGGTTGGTTGTTTTTTTTAAAGCAAAACCTCTTCCAGTTCCTTTTTTGTTTAGGTTAAAAGTCCAGTTACTGCACACCCCTAATACTAAGCTGTTAACGGTCAACTTAAACGTTTAAAATGTGCAATGTCTCCTCACAACAGAACTGCACTTACGCTTCTACTTTCTCCTTTTTTTTACTCTTTTTCAGGAAAGATGGGGTGCGGAATTTCTTCTTCTTCTTTGATGGTGATTTGGAAGGTGACCCTTCAGGGGACAGGGTCTCTTCTATCTTTTCAGAGCTTTTAATTGTAATCTCTACGCTCTCCACAGTACTAGTGGTTAACTGACTGACCCTCTTGGTGAGATCATCATCTATGTCATGGGCATCTTCCTTGCCATTCACCACCACAACTGGCAGCTCCACAGATATAAGGTTAGCATTCTGGGTATAGAGATCTTCATGATTTTCTGAAAGAACAAAGTATTTTGCAATTATTTAGGTATACTTTCAAGCAAAAAAATAGTACTGAAAGTCTGCGAGTCTGGACTGTGATCCAAATAATAAAACCCAAAGTATTAGATGTGGCTTTTTTTCCCCCCTCTTTATTGGCACCTCTTACTCATTGCAAGCAAACACTGTGAAAACACCATTAAAGCAAAACGGGCTGGAAAAAATAACCTTATCTCTGCCAGGTACATGTACAGCTCAAGCTGTATACAGTATATACAAATACAGCCTACATGGCATATCCATATATAGTCTCAAGCGCACTCAGAATGATGCTTTACTGCAAGAGACTAATTAATGAGAATGCAGATATTTCATACAGAAGTCTTTAGAGAACCACCTTTTCCAAATGCTGCCTTAGGCTTTGCTGGAAAGGTCTTGGGCAAAAAAAAATTAATCTTAGAATTGTATTTTTACTTGATTGTAAGTGTTATTTCCTCTCCCTCATTAATAGCACAGGGCATACTGAAACTTAGGTATTTTCTCTTTGAGAATTATGTATTAGAAAAAACTGGGGAGTTTTCCAGACAGAGTCCCACCCAGATTTGGTAAAAGAGGGCTCTTTTTGGCTCGGCCGACTTCATGCGAGTATCAAGAACGCAGCAGAAGGGTGGACGACTCTGCTTGTCAGAGCCCTTGGCATTGTACAGAAATTGCATGGAATACCTTCTAATTTTTCTGGGACATTTTGCGGGGACTGAGTTTGTGACTGAATTTGTGACACAGATGAACCGTCATCTGAGAATAATTCCTGTTCAGCATCTGCAGGACAAGATTCAAATTAGTAGCCATGCAACAGTAAAAAAAAAAATATCAAGCAAGAATGTCAGTGCTAGTGCTACAAGATTGACAGCTCTGCTAGCATCGCGTTGCTCACGCTGACAACCTCAGGAAGTGACAATACACAGTTTAAACATGATAGAATTACGGATTTAGACGCTTTATCTGCTAACAACCATTATATATTAGTTCCTTAATAGAAAGCATTAAAAAAGGGTAGCAGGGTTGCATTCCAGGTGGCATGCCCCATGGTTTTATCTAGCCGTAAGTCACACAGTTTGCTGTTACACTATGCAATTATGTTATGACTCAAATGTGATATGAAGCAAAGTTCTTGTATTACACAATGTTAGTGAAGAAAAGTGCATAGTACGTGTTATTGCTAATAAATCAATCAATCAACCCTGAATTAGTAATTCCCTGTGGAAGAGTAGTATTAGAAGAAGATGCAAAAAGTGAAAAGAGATGAGTCTTGCACATTAGGAAAATAGAAGAAAAATTAAAGAAGCCAAGACCAAACATCTCAGTAAACTTCTGGAAATAGGAAGTTACAAATGTGTACTCAAACCCACTGCAATTCAAGGGTCAGAAAATGGAGAACCTATTGCCATGTGAAGTGTCACAGTATATTTCACTATCCATTTGAGAGTCCAGCAGCCTTTTCCTGTGAATTCTGATAGCAGAACAGGTATAAGAAGAACCCAGAGGCCACAGAGCTTTTTTCTACCCTGCCATGCATTTCAGAATGTAAGTTGCAAAGATCACTTTTCAGAGTCAACTCTTCCTATCATCCAGATTACTTATCAGAACTTCCACAAAGAGGTGCAAGGTTACCAGGCTGGTTGGGGAATTGTTATCCTTACTGGGATTCAAAGCTCAGCTGGACACAGACCTGAGCAACTTCATCTAACTTGGAAAACAACTTTGAGGAAGAAGTTGGACTAAGATGACTTTCACAGGCTCTTTCAACCTAAGTTATTCTATGATTCTAACAAAAAAGCCATTATGTTAAAGTGTGTTTTTGCCAACTCCATTTCTGTGCAAACCTTTCATTATTTTAATTTTAGCATTAACCAAAAGTAAAAAAACAAAAAAAACCCCAAAAAACAACATTTAACAAAAAATTCTACCATCTCAAGGAACTTGAGTTCTAAGGTAAAGTTGCCAACAGCATATGCTAGTAATTAACGTGTCTACATTTTTTTTTCTACAGCAGATATTTTCAAGCTAGAAATGAACTCATTATTAAAATGTAAACCCCAACATTTAAAAACATGCCACCAACCTTCCAACCCTTGCTGCTTGCGCTCAATTGTTTTCTTGTACTCTTCCAGTTCTTTTTCTGTGAGATGGCTGAAGGGGTTGGGTGGTGCTGGTGGTGCATGCTCATCATCTTCAAATTGCATTGGCTGGAAAAAAGAAAACCGCAGAAGTTAACAGCTGAAAAAAAAGCACCAAATAAGATATACATAGTTAGTATCTTTTTTCCCCACAAAGTTTGGTGACACCAGACTGGCAAGGAATACAGAAGAAAATCACATGTACATACAAATTAAAATTACACCATTTAATAGGCATTCACACAGTAATGAACACTGACCACTGAGCTGTAAACCACCATCTATTTTGCAGCAGCACAATCATTATTTGATTTTTTGTTTGTATCAAGGGGGACAGCTTCAGGAGTAGAGAGCTGCCTCAGCAGCTTACACTGCAGAGACTAATGCACTCTTCGGAGAAGTGAAAGTTCTTCAGTAACAAGGATTCAAAAATAAGGTTTCTCCTATTTTCTGCAAGTGCTTTGAGTTCTAGGAATTTGTTTGTAGGAAAGTAACTGTGCTTATGCTCCAGTTTAAGAATCTAAGTGGAAGAGCTCTTCAGAGATAAATCTTACAATGACAAAATTAAAATCTTTTCATATTGCAAGAAAACTTGTTGGAAAATATTCTTTGTCCGAAATATAAAAGCAAACTCAATGTTGTTTCAGAAGAATGTTGGAAACCAGAATGAGGAAACAGATGCGCTAACCCATGGATGGTGGGAAACTCAAACTACAGAACGCCAATTACAGTTCAGCACAGTTTGTTAGATATATTATTAGGGCTATCTGTACTGTTTGGAAGCAAGTATATTCTACTCAAGACAAGATGATGTGGACAGGCAAGAAACTGGGAATCCTCCCCCTGCAATAAAAAGCCTGTTTCCAAAGAAAGCTGCCTTCTAAATGGTCCCATCCCACCTTTTAAACTCTGCTATTTCTGGGCCTCGATCCTTTTCTTTAGCAGCAGTTTCACGGACTAAAGAAAGGATCATTTTTGGCACCATGCAAAGTTCATCTTAGACAGGGGTCCTACTTCATTAATATTAATGGCAGGCAAACCTACCATGCATATCTCCATTTGAAACTAACATTTTAAACCTCTGAAATTAAATATGAATAATACGTATCACACATCCAAAACCTGGCATTAAAATAATCTGTTATAACAAAGCATTTAGAAGGAAGGTGACCCAAACTGATGTTTAAAAGACAGGTAGCCAAATAATCCAAATATATGTAAATCAGTCAATTATGTCCTACTCACTGGACTTGGCTTCTTATCCACAACAATCCCAGCGAGCAGCTGAGACTGTGGTCCTGCTGTCTTTAGGTCATATCGGTTTTGCTCCCTTATCTGTACAAAGAAAAGAAACTAGGTTAGAAACAGATAGTTCTATTTATCAAATCCCGTGACTATAGTTTTGCAAAGCCAGTAAGAAAGGTGGCAGCGAATGGCTGGAGGATCAAGGATCTCTCCTTCCACCTCTGAATGTGCTGCACATGGCACTTAGCCCTTCACGTACAACTATTCACCCAGCTCCTGCACTTTGTGCAAGCCAGTGCTTAGAAAGAAGCTCCAAGGAATAGAATGTCTCTCAACCTGTCCCTTCCATCTCCCCAAAATAAGTGACTCATGTAAAGCTATTAGAGAGATCTCTGTCATCACAAAGGTTGGTAAAGTTTTTCCTTCTGTGAATATCTCATTTTTCCCAAGCCAACAGCCCTCCCTTCACATTGTCAGTGCTTAAGAGATTGACAGATCAAATAAAAATATAAATACAAATACAGATCAGATAAAAAAAATATACAGTAGAAAAACAGGAATAAACTGTCTAATGAGACAGTAGCATGCATGATTTAAAAATAATTGTCTGGGACTTGTATTATTAATCTCTAGATGATTAGAGGGTGCCTTTCCAGTTCTCAGGAAGGGAGTTGCTCCTTATGACTCCAGTTCAATCCTCGTGGATACTGATATAGTGCTTTCCAAGAAAGAAAAAAAAAATTATATAATCAAATGGAAAGTGTCCAGAATATCTGTTAATATGGTTATGCCTAGGGTGGAATATTTGGTCAATCTGATAGTCAGAGTCTGATGTGCTGGAAGAGAAAATCAGTGAGATATTTGTGTTTACAGAGAGGTCCAACAATAACCTCTCATTTTCTCCTTTTGTCTGCCATTAGGAAGCAGACAGGACAACAGAAACTCCATCTTAAGTGTGAGGAGAGTTAATACAGAGCAGAGAGATTACAGTCTGAGACTGAATCATGCTGTAGATGACGCACAGCAGTTTGGTTCATGTTGACACTTAATTATCCACTAAATATAATGCTAAATAGCAGGGGCTACCATTTCCAATCTATCATTTCCAGAGTTAATACTCATCCGTCATTGAACTATTACATTCAAAATTCATATATATATTGCATATGTATTTACAGACTTCATGTATATTGTACACTTAAATACATGCTTTTTAATGCCAAAAATCACATACAGTGTAAAAAATACCTTAGTAAAATCAGAACATTTGAAAATGTTATTCTTCTGCTGTGTTAAATAATTACTTGAACATACAGTTTTATTTGGAAATGTTACAATTTTCATTTCATTGAACTTGTTTTACCTTATTTCTCTTTTCCAACACTTCACTTGGGTTTGTGTTTAGAGGAACAAATTGGTTTGGATCTTCAATTTTGATTGGTGTTCCTCCACTAGTCTTGGAAGAATCATCAGCTTTCATCCACTTAAAGGAAAAAAAAAAGAGAAGCTAAAAACCCCATCATGATGGGGAGGAACAATTCTCAGTATCGTCTCACTGTTAAAAACAAAAGATATAAAGGACCTTCTGACTTTACTCTCAATTCCACATGACACACACAAAATAATCCCAACTCCTTACAAGAGGATTAAAGTTGTCTTGAACACGTATCATCAACATTACTTTTTGTAAACACTGACATACGTTCCTGGAAAATGCAGGACTGTGTACTAATGAAGTTGTATTTCGAAAGGATCACACTTCATAGCAACTGACACAGATCCACCAGCTCCAGAGCCCTTTCTCATGCAATTAGCTTCCACCTCTGCTAACCACACATTTTGTCTGCATTTTTTTTTCCCCCTTTGCCTTCAGGGTTTTAAATCAGTTGCCGAGGGTGTTTCTCCCAAACTTCTGTTTAGAAGCTCTGGAGCTTGCCAGCAGGAGGAGCTGATGCTTTTACAATGGTTCTACACAACCTGATGGCAAATGACACGCTCAGTAGCCCCCATAGAGCCACCTCTCTAGAACAGAGTGGAAGCATCTCGGCAAGCTGAAGGAGGTGGGAAAGTCTTGATCATCATTAGAAGTAGTAGCATAAACAGACTCTTTCGACACATGTTTTCAGTAAGCTTGCAAACAGGAAAGGGGCAGTTAGAGATGAATCAGAGCTTGTGTCTGCTTGGAAAAAACCCCACAGATGATATGAAACCTTACTATGTCTGATGGACAATTAATAGCACAAAAAGACATGGTATAAAAATTGTTTTCTACTTCAGGAATCAGAAGTGTTAGTAACAAAAGTGAAATCATAGTTAAATTTTATCATAAATGGTTACTTTTTCAGTTAAACTCCCCTTCCCCAAACAGAGGGGGCCCTTAGTACTGTCATTAAGTCTCCCCAAGGCCCATTTTTATTTGCTTGATAAACTTATTTACTAACCCTGTTAAAGATTTCCTCACGTAAACTGTGTGTAATTCACTCTCAAGTAGCACAAAAAACTAAGTGACTGCCTAAAATATCTACTTACTGTGATCTTAGTCCTGGGACTGGTTTCCCCGTTCCAGGACTCCTCAGGCACATTAACTTTCAAGTATGTGTTTGGAGAGTTCAGCCACCTTGTCTTTTCTCGCTGTTGCCTCTGTGCCAGGAATTTCAGAGGGGAAAGTGGGACTGTATCGTCTTCAAAAGAAAAGGCAGTCACAGTGGCTGGAATCTCAACATCACTCTTATGTCTGGGTTTTTCCCTGACTAATGGTTGCCTGTAGGCATAGCCAGTTCTGTATCCCTATGGAAAGTAAAAAAAATAGTTAAAAAAACCCCAAACAAACAAACCAACCAACCAACCACAACCCCACAATCAGAAGTAGTTATCCAAAGAAGTCACAAAAGTTTTGTGCTGCCTTATGTGTGTTAAACAGGTCCGCTGAACTCTTCAGAGAATGGTTTAGTGGTGTTGTCCATTATTCATTCATACATTAACATTCAAGAGGCCTACTTAAAATACAGTACAGCAACAGCTGGACAGGACCCTACTCACACTTATCCTTCCTCCCACCTTCATGAATGTGTGACCACCAAATGACCCCCTGCTCAGGTTATGACCTAGGTAACATTCATGAGGAAATCTTGTGCAAGGGCACACCCTAGTTCATGACACGACCACCATGGTCACCCTGTTTGTACTGAGGTCTGTTCCAGAATTCAGAGTGCAGTGAAATGGACATTTCAAATAAATAATAAATTATCATCTTATTTCCTAACATTAGAGATAATAACAAAATAAGGGGAATCTGCTATGTCTATTTACTAGGTGGTGATAAAAATATACTTTTACTATAAAGAGTAAATATGTTTGTGAGATGGGTTGGACAGAAGTTCAAAATATTCTAAACTCTTATCAAGACAGAATACTACTGTCAGAAACAGTGACATCATAAAAACTAAACCAAGCAGAAGAGATTTCAAACTCACAAAGAAACCAGAGGAAAAAAAAATAATTCTTTACAGAAGCTAATCCCAGACTGCAAAGCTTACAGAGGCAGCAAGGGCAACACCATCAACCGCTTTCTCACCAGGTTGTCCAGCATCCGCATGAGCGCTTCAAATTCCTGCTCCCCAACTTTCCATTTTTGTTGTGAAGCCATATTAACTCCACCTCCTCCAGTCGCTGCCACAGCATGTGTGGAAGGCTTGAACTTCTGCAGATCCAGTAGTAGGAGATTGTCTATCCCACCTGCTCCAGCTAATGCATGAACCTAGAGATATCAACAAGTGCATTTTATTTGTGGAAAAAGCTTTTGGAGCCTCTGCTTTTCTGAATTTCTAGGAGAAACACTTGAACACACACTGCAGTTAATTTCTCAGGCTAGCTTTCTACTCTGCAAAAATGTATTAAAATATATAGCAAGTGATTCTTATGGAAAGAATGATAATATCTGCTAAGAATTGCACCTAAAAAGAAGCAGACTGAAACACTAGCTTTCAGAGTACCTTAAAAAGGTCTTTCTGCATCACAAGGTTAACATTTTTTCATTTTTATATCTGTTTCAAAACAAATGAGTGCTCAAACTCAAAATGAATAGCAGGGCAAGGAAGGAAAGGAGTTGGAATCTGCCATTTGTACCTCCAAATGCCTACTTGGGAGGACAAGATCACTGGAAAACAAGTAAGAGGAAAATGGTGAAGTTTCTGGGGATAAGTTTAAGAGTTACGGAAGGAGGACACTTTCAGTGGTCTCATCACAGGTTATAGATAATATTTAGATAGCTAAACTAGGTACTAAAGTTAGACAAAACAGAAGCAACTGCTTTTGTGACTGAACTAATTTTTAAACATCCACACTTAACCACTGCTCCAAAGACCTTTTGTTTATTTGGTTTTACAAATCTTTGTGACCACGGGGATAAACTTCTTTTCTTGTCACAATATTCAGCTTGGATGTGGAGAGAGCTTAAGTCACACTTTCATATGCAGGGAATACCACTAAATCTATTATCTGACAGGTTCTCTGCATGAAGCTCACTCTTCACAGCAAGGAACAAAACCTGTACCCTTCAGAATGTAACAACATCAATACTCATTCTAGGAAACATGATAACAGTATTTGGGCTGTTCCTTCTGTGTTTTCCTGATCATTCTAATTTCTCTGACTTTGACCCGGCACACAATTACTGGATTGCACAACCCCAAATACTTTGTAATATTAGAGATCTTTCCGTCTGGGATGTAATCCATAACTCAGCAGCATAAGTGTTTGAAATCAAATACAGATAAATTCTCTCTCACCTGTGTTTCACAGGCCAGTTGCACATTGAAAATATAGTGGAATGCTTCTTCCAGTGTTTCTCCGAGTGCTACCACACCATGGTTTCTCAAGACTAATACCTAGTAAATGAAGACACTAATGTTAAATGGTAGAAACTGGCACAGTACATGAACAAATGTTTATTAAGTGCGTGAATGAGGTTGAATACCTTGCAACTGGGTCCAAGAACTTTCTGAAGCTGAATTCTCTCTTCCTGTTCATCAAGAGATCCCTGGTAGTTGTAATAAGCAACATCTCCCAGAATCAGAGCCTCCTGTGATATGGGAAGGATGCCACACTTCATAGATGAAACCTGTTTCAAGAAAATGAATTAGTGATAATGAAGAAAAAAAGAGAAAGTCATAAAATCCACACAACAACCACCCAAGCCTTAGCAGGATGTACTTTGTATCTTTGCTTAAAAAGAGACAAACTCTGCATAGTGAAAGCTTAGAAACAATACATTGCCCCTCCACAGACACACACCCTAATTTGCAATAGGGTGACAGAGCAGCTGCTGCCCAACCTAGGGACAGAGTCATTATAGGAAAAGAAATTATTCCAACTAAGTTAATTTTCGTGAATTTTATTCCTGTTTAATTCTCAGCATAAGTCTACTTCATGGTTTTTTCCTTCTTTTCCACATTTATAACTTCAAAAAGCGAGTATAAAAGAAGTTAACCATTCCTTTGTTTGTATGTAGTCAAGTAGTGCACATATATACACATTTATATATAAAATAATATGAACGCATCTATCTCAAACCAATTCTTTCAAGTCTCCTTACATTTTTATCATTGTTATACAGACAATTTTGAACTTATATGTTAACTATGAGATTTTAATAGTGAGGTAAATCCAAACTAGACACATCTACTAATTAAGCCACTTAAAAATGAAGTTGCATAATGCAAGTGATAATCTATACAGCACATTATACGGTCTAAGATGCTATAAATGAAGCCTGTGTAAAGTATATATTTTACAGTCTCCTCAACCTGAGTGCAATCATATCTGAGCATCAGTTTATTCCTATCCATTTCACTGTGGTGGCCCAGCCCTCTTTCTCTGCTTATTTGATATCCTCACACATTTCTTCACCAGTGTAGAGTTGATACCAAAAAAACCCCAAAACTGCCATGAGCAGTGATTCAGACTCAGAAATGTGCTCTAAGTTCATAAGATAAATCTGTTTTCTTCTACTCTTTATGCTAGAAGGAAGACTTACCGCTGCTGTTGCAGGAGTGTGTATGTGTATTACACATCTGACATCAGGGCGTGTGGAGTAGATGGCCACATGTGGACTGAATCCTGCACTGTCAATACTTAAAGTCGTACTTCCCTGGTCAACTACATCTCCTAGGATGTTTACTTTAACCTGGAAAAGTAAACAGAATAATATTCAAAAAGTTTGCAACAACTGCCATTATATCTACAAACTGCCCACCCTTCCTCACTTGGTACAAGCATGAAAAAATAGGAAAGCAGCCATCAATCTGTGCGTCAACAAACCATCCTGATGTCCAAGCCCATGACAGTTGTTGGAAGTCCAGCGATGGAAGAAGTAAAGATAAGACCCTGACAAAACATATATTCCTCTTTGGTCTAGCTGACCCTTCCTTGTTTATGACTTTCAAAAATGAATTTTGTTAACATTTTCTACATTTTAAATATGAAGAGAATTCAGCCCCTGAGAAATTTCCAATAAGAAAACTAAATGCATAGGGAATTTTCAGTTTCAAGGGAACATTAAAATAATGATTTCAGGATCAACAAAACATAACAGCAAGGGCATATCAGGTATTGTTCTCATGTTTGTATTTTGGTTCTGTGTTTGCTGGTGTAATGCTATCATTCTCAATCTGCTACCCTTTCAGCTGGAGGTTTCTTTACAGATTAAGTACTGACATGAAGAACGTATAGCAGGTTCTGCACCAAAAGATGTTGATTTAGCTGCTATTGTTGCCTAAATGCCAATCTGTAACTTCACCCAGCTCCTCTGTTGGGTCTTGGGGAAGATGATTCAACTCTACCTCCCCAGTTCTAAAGATAAAAGCTGATTCTACTAACACTACTCCTACAGAGCCATTTCACATGTATTACCACAGTGTCAGGTTATAAAAGGTTGCTGTTACACTGAGGCTATTTGATGAGCTTCATCAGGCAGGAAAACAAAACTTTGCTGCTCCACATTGAAGCTGAAGACAAAGCAACAGAAAGCAAACCCAAACAGAAACGCTGAGGACAAAGGATGCTAGCATCTAAGTAGTTAAACAGCTTTTCATCCAGTGGGTAAAGATTAAAAAAGAAATAACAGTATGATTACAGTTTGGAAGTCCACTTTAGCAGCCACAAAAGTCTAACTGAATACAGGTTGAGCCTTGCTGGTTATTACTGGTGAATCACGTACCAAATTAGAAGCTGAAGCTTCAGAAAAGGACAGACCTCTTGGAATGATTAGAATATGGTCATGCTCTTTGCTTACTCTTACCTGCAAAGGAGGAAGAAAATAGATTATTGATCTATTTTTGAATTTATATTATTCAAGGGGAAAATTAAATTGAATGAATAGGTAGACATTCCAAATAAAAAATGTTACTCTCTAAAATACTTACTGTGATATAAGCATTTGGCAAATGTGCCCACCCAAACAAGTCAGCCAATCTATATAAACTGGCTAACTTGCAACGAGTAAGTTTTTCTCCCTTAACAAACGAGGAAGTATCTATCCCAGGCAAATCATTGATGGGTGTAATTATTCCATGGCCTGAAAAACAGATAAAAAAAGATGATGACCAGTAGGACAATTAAATAGCTTCTAGCTGTGCCATGATGTTCCAGCAGCAGTGTATTAAAATTATTAGCACAGCAGTACCAGCAATTACTAGACAGCAACTGCACTGCTGGGATTTCTAAGGTCTGTGATGATGCCTCTGTTACTTTATGACAGTAGGAACCATACCCTGAATTTAAGGCTTCACCTCTTTTTTGAACATGAGAGGTGAAATAAAAGTTTCCTTTGAAGCACCACAAGGATTTTTGAGAGCTCTCCTGATTCAAGATCCTAATACAGGACTGGAACTGAGCTTTAAGACTTTTGCCATTAATGAAGTATTTTCACACATTACTTGAAAAATTACAGGAGAACACATTCCTGCTGGACTTCTCACACCACTATAATTACTTTGAGGAGATATCTCAGTCTTAGCATTTTGATTTAGTCTTAATGAAGAAATCAGGATTAGTACAAGAGTTCTCAAACACTTAGAAGACATGGCCTCTCTTGAACATTGAAATCACAAAGATTGACTTGTGACTACGTGAACATATCCTTCTCCCCTTCACAAATGCATGATAGCCCCCAGAGAGCTACAGTCTTTTCTTCCAGGGAGTGTTATGATCACAAGAGTTAAAAATAACTTTGGTTTTCAACAAAAAGAGTATGCACTTATGAAATTAGTCACCCCGAGTCCCTGTGTAAACACAGCAGAGACCCACAGTCTCAATAACCAACCAGAGACACTGAGATTAGATTTTGGGGGGGGCTCTCTGTTGATTCTCTTCCACTTGTTTCATTAAATGAACTCTGAAGCACCATTTTGGTATCAATTCTCAGAAGATGCTGAATGCTGACAGCTAAGGCTTATAAGCTCCTATATGATGTCCACCCCTAGAACTTAAATTGACTTTATCACTTTCATGTTTCATGACTTAGAAAGAAGAACTTGAGTGTTAACAAAGATCCTAGTGACATCTTTGTAACTAGAGTGCATACTACAAGTTATTTTTAACTGTGAGAGATGTTTGTGTAATCATTCAGTTTGTCAGGCTATTCCCCTCCTCTTTTTTTTTCCTAACAATTTATATGCAAGAGTAGAAAAATAAACAAAGTAGTTATGTATTTCACATCTCAGTTTATGCTTATGTTAAGCTGCTAATAGTAACAGGGCACAGCATTTTGTTCCCTGTCTCAGATAAACTTTTACTAGCAAATTTCAGAATCTGACTGCAAGGACTCCAAACATTTTGGATATTATTATACAAATCAAAGAATTTGAGAGAAATAAGCCTAAAAAGGGAAGTTAAGGCCACCATCTGTACTACTTCACAGCTGAAGCAAGCTCTGGCAGAACTTTTATTCAAAGGGGAGATTCCAGCATTGCTAAGCCCTGGTGATGACAAAAAAAAAAAAAGGAAAAGAAGTGCAATTCTATGTATAATTCACTTACTGAGTGAAGAGGAGGAAAAACCTGAAAAAGAGCTTGCTGTAATGTATTCAGCAATCTGCTGTAACGCAAGCAGTCCAGTGGGGTTATTGCCCTTCTTCATCTGTTCTTGAATAAGGCATTCCAGATCTTCTCTAAAAGCCTGTAGAAACATTTGAGAATCATCAAGGAAACCTGGCTTTGATAGAAATAAAATCATTATAGGTGGGGCTGGTAGCTTTGCCTGTTATTAATGTTACATGAAACTTCCCCTTAGACCTTGGTTTTAACTGCTTATAACTTTGCCAAACTTCAGCCATCTGACCTAAACTACGTATGTTAAGAATTGGCAATGTGGAGGGTGGGAGGAAGGAGTTTGGTCATAGTGGGTTAACTGTTTCTCAGAACAACAAAAGATAAAATGTATTTTTGTAAATGATAATAAACCCCCTTTTTATCGATAATTCAAGAGTACTCCGTACTTTGGAAGAGGTACTTGAAATCTGATCAGGATGTGTTACTTTTAATGCTGGATGTTTTAAAATTCTGTAATCCCTCTGAAAATCCATCCAAATTTGATAAAGTTATAAACAACTGGAAAACTGGAACTCATCCATGCTCAAGGAGTATCACACACATGCAAAACCTAGAAGGAATGCCGGGATGTCACCTCCTCTCTTTCTTTCTTCCTCCCAAAGTGAAAACCTCATCCCTCTTCTACTGTATAAAATGTCCACAACCCCAAGAGATAAACACTTGCAGAACACGTCATGAAAAAGGTTTTCACAGTATTAAATTTAATATACTATGCATTGCAGACAAAGCCTGTTCTTTCTAGATGATAGACAGATTAACCACCATCCACAACAAATGCCTGTCCCAGGACTACTTCAGTCCTGACGTTTTTAGACCAAGTGAATTCTGTTGCTTCACAAACTTTCCTTATAGGTTATGCTTTCTAACCTTCTCATTATTTCTTGGCAGCATCTTCCAGCTTTTGCAGGAACCAGCAGTATGAAAAGCTGCACACAACACGAGCTGAGGTATATTGCAAATGTTCTTGCTGGTTCATTCCAGAAAGACATTTGGTGTCTTTACCACGCAGCTGACTCCTATTATAACCCCAGGCTATTCCCTGTATGTAATTGCTCCTTTCAGTTTCCTTTCCTTAGCAGAGTATTTGCTCTCAATTAAAAAAGAAAATAGTTCTGTATGGCAAATGTAATTTCCTCACTGAATTTAAATGCAGTCCTCCAAAGCACCCACTTTGTTGGGTAAAATCCACCAATCTGATGACATAAGTGTGTTCATCAACAGGTTTTGACTCTGATACCAGGCCCACCAAAAACATCAAGACTCTACTTGATATGGCCTCTCGGTCAGACAGCTGAGCGTTCACAACTACACTTTAATTTCCAAGTTTTCAGACTTGCTCTTCCTTAGACTAATTTTGCCATGATTGCACGAATTATTAGCTATTACACAGCTCTGCCAGTGCAGACCAGACTATGCATGCAGCATCCCCCAGACAGCTGAATGACTTTTTGGTAGCCTGAACATACATGGGCAAAGTTAGATTTTTCTTTTCTGTAGGTAAGATCTATGCAGCAGGGGAAGGGAGAAGGTGGGGACAAGGAAACAAACAGGGAATCAGCGAAGAAAGGAATCTAACTGGGACTGGGAGAAAAGAAGAAGAGGTACAAGAGGTGCATTGACGCTGGCAGCCCATAAGGGAAACCAATGGGAGGTAATTATGGGGAGGTAATTGCCAGAAAAGCAAACAAGGATTTGTGGAAAACAGCAAGTAGTTAGAAAAAACATCCTGACTTTTGTCTCTCATCTATCAGTAAATGACTCTAAAACCCACTCCCTTCAATTCTGATTCAGCTGTGAGGATGGCCATCATCATCGTAACTCCATGTGTTCCAGTGGCAATGGGAGCAGCACCCTTACTGACAAAATAATCAGTACCATCCCCAGAATGCAGCCACAAGCCCAGCAGAGGAAGTTCCCTTGCCCTTCTTGCACACAGATAATCATCTTTAAGCATATTACAGTTGTCTTTGTCCCCATGCCTCATTCGGCACACAGTGGCTACTTCTCACTAGAAAACAAATAAAGTATTTTTTCCTTATCTCACGGCTCATCACATGGCCCTGTGCCTTCTTTTGCATGTTACTCATACTCTGTTGAGATGACAATTATTATTACCTGACAAGTTTATGTCTGGGCAGATAATTCCTTGAAATCCAAGTGTAAATCACAAGCATTAATCTACTCATCCCCAGAATATGCCTTTAGGGTGCAGCAAGGCCCTGCCATCATTTCCACAGAACGGCAGCAAGGAGGTTGAAGTCAGATGCTTTTAGCAATGTGGGGCATTCACCCCAAGAGGCCTAGAGTCCCCTTTGCAGAGCACTGGACATTAAGTAGCTTCTTACATACTTGATGCCCAACTCCCAGTGAAATTTCAGGTGCAGCAGTGAGTGTTTAATGTGCTCCTGTACCTCAGGGTAAGAAGGGAGATACACAGAAAATAACCGTCTGAAAAAACAGGAAACAGATGATTCAGCATCACCCATGACAGTCTGGTTTAAAATCCTTGAGGTTGGTTAATACCTCAATCTGAGCAGATCTCACTACAACCAAAGGGGTTCTAAATGAAATTCAGACGTGCGTGATTTACACAAACCCCTGTAGAAGACAAAGATTTTTCACATAGCTAGAAAAAAACACTTTGATGGTCAAACAGCTCACAGAGCATTGAAAAAGAAGCCAAGGTCCAACCTTTGCTTTACCAGCCTGCTTAAAACGCAAAAAATGCCAAATAACAACAAGGGTACTTCCTTGGCCCTTTGCACATTGTATCCTTCACATTACAGAAGGCTTCTCCCCCCACCCCAGATCCCTCCCCAGACACACAGACCAGACTTTCAAGCACCAGCCATCCCAGTGCCAGCTCATTTTTCTGCTCGTGGTTTTGCACCAGGCTCTGGGTTTTATAGCACTTTCTCCTTCCGATAACGTGATCCGTTAAGACTGCAGAGACGACGACTGGCAAATAGATTTCATCGACAAGCTACACTAACACTTGGTTTCTACTTCTGTCTTTCCAAGATGTTTGCTTACTTCTCACATATTCCTGAAAGAGGCCCCCAGCAAGAAGGCTCTGTCATTTCACACTCTGCAAGGCTAAAATGCTTTCACTCTTGTTTACAATATGTATATAAGGAAAGTGCACATCTGTAGTCTCATGGGGGCCATACGGGTGACAGAATTCATGGGATTCATAGAAGTATCTGCTTGGGAGGAGATGGAGAAAAACAGTTATCTGTATTATATTAAATCACTCTCACTTCAATTCAACAAGGACTATAAAAAGGATCTGCAAAAACATTCATGGTAAACTCTTACTCATATTCAGACTTCTTTTTTTTAAAACCTGTACAAGTAGTGTTACTTCTATAGCAGAGAGAAGGTACTGTAATGTATTTTGGGAAATTTTGAACACATTTTTTTGTTTATTTCTGGTTGTATTTTTAGTTCTTTTGCTTTCTAATCATGCTATTTTCATTCTCCTGAGTTTAGTTTTGCTCTCTGATGCTAAATTAGTATATTACACACTTGCTGAGGATACTACAAATGATGATTTATTGTTGTAGAAACAATTTTGTTAAATTGAACAAGCAGCTCTCTTTATAAATTATGTAAGAAATAACAGAAGATATGCAAGAGCCAGGGCAAATAGCAAATAAGGAGGTTTGGGATGAGCTGTAAAACAGAGGTGAGGATATGGATGAAGGGCATAAATTGTACAGTTTATCCACACACCAGTGCATGACAACGTTTTCTAGCAGACTGCAGCCTTCTGTGTTTCATGCACACGACTTGCGTGTTCATCCATGCAGATTTATCAATAGCTCAGGATCTTTTGTTCGCTGCTATAGACCTTTATGTCCTTAGATAACCATCCCACATGAGCTAACAATGGCTGCCTCCAGTCCTGGTGATTACTGATGGGCTTATACGAAGGGCATTCACCTTCTTCTGGACAACAATTGACCTTAACTATTAGCTATTAAATGAATTATATTTGTTGGAGCTTTCACGGTACAGCACTGATTGCTGTAAAACCACTACTTTGCAGGGGTCTTATTTTGGGGTCTGACCCATTTAGCAGCAGTAATATGCTTCTGAAAAGCTAAACATAGTGTGAAGACTAAGGAGATAGGTTTTGCTTTAATTCACAAGACTGGTTTTTTTAATATATATATATATTTTACATATATGGCTGGCTTTACAAGGCAACTGCCCACAAGCGACCAAGTAAAAGTCATGCTTAAGAGAGATGTTTTCAAAATGATGACAAACACTCTGCCCTGGCACAAAGCAGATATTTTTCAAGCAGAAAGGTCACTAGTAATTTCAGATGTAGTATTTGACAAGAAAATGCTGACAACAGAAAAGCTGTACTGTCAACTGAATGAAAAATTATGTTATTTAGCTGTCTACTCAGCAGTGCT
Organism: Actenoides lindsayi; assembly: GCA_025331215.1. Taxonomy (NCBI): domain Eukaryota; kingdom Metazoa; phylum Chordata; class Aves; order Coraciiformes; family Alcedinidae; genus Actenoides; species Actenoides lindsayi. Next base: position 77,396 of record WTSP01024813.1, on the reverse strand, counting down.
CAATAAAGAGAAAGTTTCAGCTCTGGGATTGAAATAGTTCTTTGGGTACATGTGAGGTTTTTTTGGTTTGTTTTTAAACACTAAAACTTTAGACCGAAGATGATACAGTAAGAGCACTGACTTTTTACAGTGGGCTACTGAGTCCCAGGGTGAGAAGCCTGGTACCTCATGGCTGCCCATGCTGCCTGTCAATACAGTCACCTCGTCAGCACCACTGCAGCACCTCTGGATCCAGTCAACCTGCCTGTGCCAGCACTGGTGCTACAGCAAGTCTACTGCCTGGATAACCCACCCTGCCATAGCTGAGAATTGTCTCCTGTGTGCACAAGCATCCTTCTGCCTTCAGTGAGCTCACCTGCCCAGCCAAGCAGCAGTGCACTCTCTTGCTTGTGCTGGAACAGCACTGCGAGCATCCTGCTGAAAGCTTGCATAGAAAACAGCCCATGTAATGAAAGCTGGGCCCATGACAGCTATTGGAAAGGAGGTAGAGCAGTATTTCAGACAAGATGCACAATTAGAAGGATGCCTAGCAGAACATTTATTCATCTGGCAGAGAGACACCTAAGCACAGAGCCTGACCTTGGTGTGCAGCAGGCTGCAAACTCCTCTTCCACCACTGCCAGCAGAGGCTGTTCTCAAAAGGGCAGTGAGCTTAACTACACTGGCTTACACCAGAAGGAAACACAGTTTTGCAGTTCCACCACGAACCAAAGCATCCCCTGCACAGCCAAGCTGCCAGCTGCTGACCGGACTGCTCTGAGCTGGCAGTGCCCGGCTGCTCTGCTTCCATCTCACCTGCCCTCTGAATGTCACCCCACTGCCCTGCACAGAGACATGAGTTTTCTCACAACCCACCAATAAAAATATAGAGGGCAGCTCAGCTTGTTCCTAAAACTGTTTCTCTAACTCCACGGTTTCTAAACTTTCTAACTGCTTTTAAAACTCCAGCCAGCAATTTGACACCAGCTTAGACAGCCTTGCATGGTACTGCAGCCTGCAGAACAGATACAGCTTTTCCTGACAGAGCTGTTAGTTGTGTGATTAGGTCAAGGTTTTTCTAATTTCATAAAATTACTTATCTGGAAATATTTTCAATCATCCTCCAAAGACACTTCATAAACTCAAGCAGTTTAAATTTAAGAATTTTTCAACTTAGACCTACAAGGGCTCTCTGAAACTCAAAAGTGAAGTTACAAGCCTCAGTTCTGACTCATTTACTTCCATTTTCTTTCAGGATAGTCTAAGTGTGAGCTGACAGTGTAAACTGGGGCTTTTAAAAATCAAAGCAACGTTTGCATGTACTAGTTGACAACTGGTATTTTTCAGTCAACATAAGCAGAAAAACTAGAATAACCAACTTGCTAGAATGACTTCTTTTACATGTATACACATCTATATATAGCACAGAATAACAACATCGCTAGAAAACTTTAGTATTAATTGCTTGGTAGGCAGCTCTCTGAGGATGTTAAGAAGTACGCAAGCTCCTAAGTACTTTGACTATCTATGCTGTTTCTTGTTTGTTGACCACTAGTTTCTCCATCTAGTCCTTATCCACTCAAAGGAAGTAGAAATAAAATGGTAAGGAAAAAAAATAATCCCCTGTAACTAGAGAAAACAATAGTATACAGGTCATCAACAAATACTCCATGCTATTGCAAACCTTTAAGAGGAGAAAGCATGGGCTCACATCAGGACTAATTACAGCAAGGTCCAAACTGTTTGATGTTCCAGTCTCCAGGAAAGCAGCTAGAACAGATACGTGAGGTCCCTGCATTTAATAGCAGCACTGCTATGAGCCTGAAAGTTGCAGAATAATAAAAGAAACCCCTTTACCCATTTTGACTTTTGCCCAGCTTCGATCAGAATTTATATATCATAACTCCATTTCAAAAAAGGGTCTAATTCAACTTATTTTATACATCAATGTGCCCACACAGAGTCTTTAAGCCAAATCACCACCACTGAAGAAAATTTTCAAAACTTAACTGGTATTTTGCTCTCTCGAGAGAAGAGTCGTTAATTTGAACTCCCGTGCTGTGAGCGCAGCTGCCCGCGGAGAGGAAGACCTTCACTGCCACAGCCCACAGAGCTCGGTGACAGGCTGCTTTCAGGACTGGAGTTTAGATACAAACAACTGGTGCCCTAAGTGGAAAAGGGTGGAGCTGGCCACAAAAAAACTGCCACTGAGTTAAGGCTGGCGGGGAGAAGATAAGAGTCACAAAAAGTGTTTGCTAACGCCATGAAAAGAAAAAGTGGGGGGCTTCTGGGGTAAGATAGAAAGAAACACGCTCTGTAGTAAATATGGGGAATTAGGTAAAGCCATAATAATCTCTTCATTTGCAGTGAAGCATGTGGGTATCTGGGCTGAATTCAGCGACTCAATTGACAGTAAGCCGGTCCCCACACAGGGTTCAGCCTGTGCCGGTTTTTCCAGCTTCTCTAACCCAGCACATACTAAATTCCCTCCATGAGCTAAAGCGGTATGTTTACTCCTGCGATAAGCAGCCTACAGATACCCTATGATTAAAGCAAAACCTGAAGCACTGAACTCCTTTGCAAAGCCCATTTTCAGCACACACAGCTCCCAAAGTCCCAGTGCCAGCAATTTCCACGCTGACACAACCGCTGCCATGAATGGGGGGGGTCCTGCATCCCTCCCTTGCATTTTCTTGTCCAGTAAAGCCATGCTATGCATCTTGCTGAAATTTAAAATGCTAGAAGAAATCAGATTTCAATTTGTCAGGAGTTTCACACATTTCTGAACATAAGTAACTGCTCTGCCAATAAGCGCGGGAGTAGGGAGTGTGGGATCTCACACGGTGGCAATGGGCAGAGCTCCTGCAGCATGGGCTGGATGAATGTGCTCCTGCAGCCAGGGAGGAGAGTCATTAATCATGACTTTCCAGGCACTTTTAAGAGCATGCACTAAACCAAAGGATTAGTTAACAGAAAGAAAAAAGACAAAAAAAAAGACAAAAAAAGACAAAGAGACAGAAAAAAACCCAACTTACAAACAAATACAGCTAAGTAAATTATTCATTACTTTTACTGTAATGGAAACCCCTCTTCCTACTCTCACCTGACCAATTTGATACCTTTATCAGACAAGAGTTCACAAGACTAGTGAATGAAGGAAAAACGGTGTATTTTGTAACAATGCATTTTATTTTGTATCTCCTTATTACTTACCTAGGGAATTAATTCAGACCAGAGTGTTATTTATAATTAATAACTTCAAAGACATACAGGACTATAGGAGAGTCATCAGGGAAAGGAGGATGGATCTGTTTAATGATTTGAATAGTCTAGAGAACATGGTGCAAAAAGTACAAGATCTGCAGACACACCCAAGATGACAAAACCCCAAAGCCAGGCAGTTAACCAGCAGGAAGGTTAGAAATACAGATGAGGGGAACCAACCCAAACCCAAAAGCTAGAATCGAGTAGGAAAGTGTTGGCATTTTTATCTAATGAAAACCACAGCTAGAACTAAATGGAAAACAGCAATACGGAAATAAGAGGAGTGAAAAGGAACTAATTTTTAATGTAAGGAAATGGGAAAAAACCTCACAATTGCAGTTGTGGTGCAGGATATGGGTATTAATTGACCATGCACTGTCACAGGGATAGAAACGGAAGGTAGGCAATGGGATTTCTTGGTTTCTCATAGGGATCTAGCAGATGACCTTGACTTGAGACAGCATTATCCTGACCACAAATTCCCCCTCACTTGAAATACTGAACTTGCCCAGCTCCCCCAGTCTGCCCTGGGCTCAGCAGAATATTGTAACTGCCAGAGCGGATCTTTAAGGGGTGTTTTGTGTGATGTCTTAAATGATATGTCAAACTAAGCTCATCTCCCCCAGTGACTAAAATGAGGCATGTGTCGTATGACGAAAGCATGTGATTAAACAAGCTCCAGCGATGAGAGGAGAGTCCTGACTCCCCAGCAGGAAGTCAGAAAGAGGTCAGAGGAGTGAGCTGCTATGCGAGAGGCCTGCCCAGCCAGGAGGTCCCCAGGGGATGCGTAAGGTTGTGAGCCCTTCCTGGCCAAAGGGTGATGCTCCTCGAGGATCTGAAAGGCTTTTGAACTTGTGGGGAAATAGCAGCGGAAGCTGAAACATATGAGGAACTGAAAGGACTTTGATATTTTAAGAAAATAAACCGCCCCAAAAGGGAGTGGTGTTGTGAAAATACCGCACTTTCGCTTGATACAAAACAAAGCAAGCTAGACAACTGCAAAAGCTGGGGAAAGACATAAATTAAACCATCCTTCATCTCTGTCCTGATGGTTTGAAAATAACATAGCCAGAAAAAAATTCAAGTGTGAGTGGGTTTGTTTGCTTTTGAGGAGAAAAATCTGCAGACCTCTGAATAGACAAGTTGCTAAGCTAGACTTATCTCTCCACTTTTTTGGGCAAGACCAGCTGACGTGGGAGGCAGGGGTGTTTGTGCATGTACAAGGCAGGAAGGAAGAGAAGCACAGGAAGGAGAGAAGCACATTTTTAACCTCAGCATAAAACCCCTCTGATTTTAAAATCCATATGGCTAGACCTGAACCAGCGCCCTGATCTAATGGCAGCATCGAGCCAGAATCGTGCCGAAAACCCCGCAGAGCCACCATGGATCAGTATGTGCTCTCTACATCCAACATGAAATTAAAGCAAAGCATGACGAGATCCTGCTAGCAAAGTGCTCAACTTAAAATGAAACAAGGTCCACCTGTGTATCATATGTAAAAATAGCAAGTGCACATACAATGGGTCTCAACAAGCCACACACAACTTTCACTGGTGAATTCAAATCCAACTGGACATTTACATTGCAACAACCAGGCATGTCTAAGTCTACAAATTTCAGCTGTTCAAGGTATCACTTTATGCAGAAATTTGACTGCTACAACTTTTTATTACATCAGTAAAAATAAATATAGTTCATATAACAGTATATTTTATGCATAAGAATGCATCCTCTGCCATTTCCGCTCTGACTTGTAGCTCTTCTTCAAATACAGAGATATAAAGTGGATGTAAAGTGGTACTCAATGCAATTTAAGCAGTGATTCTAATTTCCTGTCAGGTTACACACACAGCCCTGTTAGCTCAAGCCTGTAGTCAGCTTTCCTACGTTTCACGTGGCCTCCCTTCACTGGAAGCAGCGTGGCCCTGCTGCCTGCCCACAGAAACACCCCACACCTCACCCAGCCACTCGCTCTGGGAGGGCTGCAGGGAGTCTCTCCCTTCTGTATGTTCATGCAGCTCCTCACTACTCAACTGACTGCTCAGTCTCCACACACCATAACTGCAAATAATGCTTCCCCCCCCCTTCCCCCTCACATGTTTTTGAAGCTTCTGGTTGCCATGGTGAGTGCAGCAGAGAAATGCCAGAAGGAAATGAAAGCCAGGAGGACTTGTATGCCATAACTGAAATGAGGGTTTTGATGATACAGCAAATACATATTTACTCTTTGAAAGAGGTAGTTATTCTATGTAACAAGCATTATATGACTGTGTAGCGTATAAAAAGACACCACTGTTTATAATTGCAGACTTAAGTTGGAAAACTTAAAAAACCAAACCCAAAACAACAGACCCTATCTTTGCAAATTCTGAAAACATTACAGGTCGACTGATGCAAAGCAAAAAAATTAGCCCACGACATAAACCTAGTACCTTACCTCTAAAAGCAACAACAACAACAACACAGTACCTCAACCTTCTGAGCTCGGAGACATTACTGAAATAAAATTAAATGACTTTATCTTAGAGATTGTCCAGCAGTACCTCTGGATGCTATCAAGCTGCTCAGACCCAGCAGATCTTAATTTCTTTTTACTTTTCTAATAGAGAACACCACACAGGTCCTATCAGATTCTCCAGGTGGTCAGATGCTTACAGGTTACATGTGGCATTAAACAAACATGTCTGAGATATTCTTCGTGGGCAGCAGTCATAAAACTCCTGTAATTTGTTTAAGACTTATTATGAACAGACTCCAAGACATCAGCAAACATCAGCAGTAATGGCAATTGCTTTTCAGTAGCTCTTAAATTATTTAATTTAGGAAAGGGAAATTGCACATCAGAGAGGAATAGCCAGACTGCACATCAATACGTACATCAAACAGCACATCAGAGAGATGCAGCAGCTTGATGTCTGAAGATGTCTGGCCAGGGCTGTAGCCTCTACAACAACATGTACTGCACAAAATATACCGTGGTTATTGAAATATATTCTCCAATTAATTTTATTGCTAAAGGATTTAGATTTTCCTACTTGAAAGAAAAAAGCTTGTTAATAAAATAGACTAAATGAGTACCTAAGCTTCCTGGTGTATGACAGGGATTAACCCTTTAGTTTTAGACCAAAATCCTTTCCTCAGAGAGTGTGCACATTGAAACAAGCTCACCTCAAGTCCATATATGCTTGTGAATTTTTAAGAAAAGTATTATCCTTACTACATAAACTTCATATTTACTAGTACTTGCCAGAAAACGAGTCAATGACTATTCTTCTGATCTGAATGCATATATCAAGACTGGATGAAGATTACCAGCAAGCAAGCTCTTTAAAATGTGTCTGATAACCTCGCTTCCTCTTCTTCCAAACACCTTCAAACTATTTCCTCCTCTTGACTTGAATAAACCAGAAATGCAATAAAGCTCTATGCAAACTTTTAGAGCAGTGTAATTTTGCAGACGCAGAACAAAAACATTATGCACAATACTTTCTAATTCAATCCTGAACCTGTGTTACACAGGCTAGTAACAGGAAAAATGTTTTCTGGCCCTCTTGTGAGAAATATTCAGGAGGAGACAAGGTAATTATTTTCAGCCCTGACTCTCCAGAACACTATGGCACATCGCAGATGGAACCTGGAGAAAATAATGTAATTTCTATCCTCAAATCAGTTATGAAATTTGATTGATGGACATTCAGTCACAAATAGTGCATTAAAAATGCTTTTATTTCCTCATAGAAGACATAGCAGGGTTCCTCTAAATTTTCTATGTCAAGAAAAGAGACAATGAAAGGAGACACTTGAGAGGAACTGGTTGCTCTGACACCTCCTCTTCATGCCCAATCACACACTCAGCTCCCACGTTCCTGCCTCTCCCTGGCAGATGCCAAGAGCTGAGCAGGCTGCAGGCCCCTAGCTTATTTGGACAACTGTTCCTTTACACAACAAAAACTTGCAACTTATTGGCAGCTCCAAACAGTCACTTTCCAAAAAGTGCTGGGCTCAGCTTCTCTTGTGGCAGGACACTCACAGCAACTCGGCAGCTCTTTGTTCTTCAAACTTCTGTTAAAACAGTTACACAGACTCAAGGCTTGCCCCTCTTCCTCCTCCTTCCTAAAACCTGCACGCTGACACTGCATCTAGTGAAAAAAAAGAATACTGATGCTGCAGCAAGGGGACATTTATTACATTTGGCAGAGTTGGCAAAAGGTGTCCCAAAATGTTAAGGAAATAGTTACACTCATTGGATTCAATACTGCCATAGAAAAGACAAAAAGTAACACACAGATGACCTCTAACAAGGACTCTGTAACTTATTTTTATCTGTTAGGATAAAGATCTAGTCTTTGCTGTGAGTCCTGGCTACTCAAAACGTGAATATTTTATCAGGAAGGAGGAGATGCCGATCACATTTTACAATCGAGTGTTTAACATAAAATTACCATGATTAAAGCATTATGCAATACCTCCTTAGAGTATTTTCTTTAGAAAAGAGCTTGGCTGCAAAACCAAGCTTGCACAAATTGACTTGAAAGTGATAAATTCTTTAGTCAACAGGTTCACATTACACTCAGAGCAACGCAGAGATCCAAGAGGCACTCCACGACAACACTTTAGCAAACAATCCCGTTATTCATGGCAGACTATAATGGGGTGATTACTAACAGCTGTTTGCAATCTCATTACATATGGAAAAGCTTCCCAAAAAATTACAGAAGCAGCACCCCAACTTACAGAGAAACTGAAAAGAAAGGGATCTGCCAAGCTGCTTAACCCCTTCCCGGTCCCGTTACCCTCATTAGCCAACACTACCCCCCAGCACCCCCCAAAGACTCACCCTCACAACACTCCTCACTCCCTGTGGCTTCAAAATACTCCAGGCAATGGTATTACTTTCCAATGTAGTCACCAGGTTAAACCCAGAGAATGCACGTATTAAAATATAAATTAAAATGAATGTGAGAGTGCTTCAACGGGTGTTAACAGTTTTATATGCAGCCTACACAAGTAAGAACTTACACAACTAGTAGATGAGGGCTAATATGGCCAAGTATGGGCATGATCACCCCCAAGGACAAGAAAGGAACACACAGTCTAGCTTTTAAACAAACTTAACCCAATTAAAAATGTTAATTAAAGCATTTCTGATGCAAATGATACATTAATATTCAAACCCAGAAAGCAGAACACCACGTAATGCCCCAATTTGTTCCTATGTGACCAGTGACTCCTTCACTCTCCTCCCTGCCCCTAAGTTTTAATTAAGTACCCTGCAGCCAGCCAGATCTCTTTGTAATACTGCAATGAAGCATAAGAATATAAAAGCATCAGGAGAAAAACCAACACAATAAAGGCTGCTTGTTCGCAGACAAAAAACTATGCAAACAAAATGCTGGATAATCTCTTTAGTGACTCTTCTTAGAAGAGGATCCAGAGTTATTTTAGCTAGCTGTGACGCAGCCTTCTTTTTTAGGTCTCAAAAAGTTAATCAGGAACCTCAGAAAATAACACTCTTTCATTCCCAACCCCCTTAACCCCACTCACAGGGCTCTGCAGTATCTGAGTGACCCTCTTCCTTTGCTCCATCATATTGAAGTCCTGTCTCAGGTCAGGAGACATGTTTCTCTCCCGAATGTACTCCGGGTCATTCTCGTTGATGCGATCGAAGTACCGCTCTTTGTGAGGCATCGTGGCTGGGGGAGGAGTAGTGATCACCACCTGACTGGCATCAGTACTCATGCTTCAACACTGCTGGTAGGCTTCACCTGAAACACATAAAAAAAGAGAGAAGCATGACTAACCATTTAAAGGAGAGCATTGAATAGAGCTTCCAAGTCTGGACACAAAAAATGTTCTTTTTCATCTCTGCAGAACAAGATCTAAAATGAAAGGAGAGCAGGCGAATAATTGTCATAATCAGAAAACTAAGGAAAGATCCTAGAACACTGTTTAAAAACCATTACTGAGTTCTCTGATAGTCTATAACCATCTCTAATCAAGTACAAGAGAAAAACCAACAGCATACAAATAGAAATTAGGACTCAAAATGACCGTAACATATTTTACAACAAAATTTCCCATATCATTTTGTATTGCACTCATCACCACCTCCCCCCTCCCCTCCCAAGGTTTTTATATAGCTCTCCTTCCTGACATGTGCAACCAAACACACCCAGAAGAAGGGCCTCTGTTTAACATCTGCTCAGAGCTCATCTCCCAACTTGAACAAAGGCATTCCTCAATTATGGCATTTCTGAAGCATGTCATAACCCCAGCTTAAAGACGAGGTGCCAGGCAGCTCAAAGGCTGCCAGGGGATCTCCCCAGAGCACCAGTTGATGCCTGTGTTTTCAGGAGACACGCAGAGACACCAAGGGAACTGCAAAAAAGGTTGTATGTTGAGTTGCACAAGACTGAGGAAACATCCACAGCTAAGAGCTGTGTTTTTTCTCCTCTTGTGTGCAACTGTATGCAAAGATTCTCACTGAACTCATTATATTAGGAAAAAAACCAAAACAACAACAATGAAAAGAAAACAACCCAAACCAACCAAACAACAAGAACAAAAAAAACCTCTTTCATGTCTACATAGAAAACTAGGTTTAAAACCTCATTAAAAAACCTGATAAGCATTTGTAAACACAAACAGAACTAGATCAAAACCAAAGAAGCAGACACCTGAATTTTCATACAATGAGTCAGGCTCAGAACACCACTCAGGAACACCATTCCTCAAACGGGCACTGAAGAGGGATGTTTTCTCAGGTTTGAGGAACAAAGAAGAGCAAGATTTGTAGGAAGACATAGCGTATTATGAAAATACACTGTGACATGCAAATATCTACATTCAATAATACATGTAATATAAAAATATTTGCATGCAAATATAGTTGGTAGGTAAATAATTCACATCTTCAGAGGGAAAAAAAAAGCCAAATATGAAGGAATGAAAGTTGTTGAGCAGTATTGAACAGAGTGGTGTGACACGATGGTATCAGTGGTTTCAAGTCTTCTTGCTCCATAGCACGGTTCACTCATCCCCCCTTTAGGTCAGCACAACTACTGCTTGGGGCATGCTGTGAATGCTAAACCAATGGGGAGCATCTGAACTCCTCCAGCTATAACCTCACATATATTTGAGTGGAAACATCTTGGAAGCCTTGTTAAAGCCAGCTTCAGCAGCCCAAGCCCTCCTCCTGCCTGTGACGAGCCCTTTCAGTCCTTGTGCTGCACTCTCTGCTCTGCAGCCACACCACAACCCAGGCTGGCAGGAGGATGCAAATTGGTTTCCAGCCAGTTTCCCACACTGACGCCCAAAGAGCTTCGCTGGCACACTGCAGGGGACAGCACAAGGATGAAATCCTGGGGCAGGGCAGCCCGGCTCCCAAATATGAAATCCCAGCCAGAAGACAAGACAGATACCACCTAGGGAACTGGGAAAGCGTTCGCAGATAAGGTACAATAAAATCACATCTATGATTTTCTCATATATTACAGATTCTGACAACAGTTAGGATTGGGAAAAAAATATAACTAACACCCTTCTAAAAACTAAATCACTACAGGGTATAATTTTTTTGTGGGTTGGTTTGTTTTTGTTGGGTTTTTGGGTTTTTTGTTTGTTTGGTTGTTGTTGTTGGGTTGGGCTTTTTTGTTGTTGTTTTCTTGTTGTTTTGGGGTTTGTTTGTTTGGTTTTTTGAGGGAGAAAATCTGGGATGCAACATAATCCATCTGTATGCACAGAGCTTCCAGGAGGTACCTGGCATGCTGGGTGAACATACTATGAACTTTCATGGCTTTGTTCCAGAGGCTGTGGAAGGGAACTGGTGAGTTTTGCATTTGCTGCTGGGGTACAGTATGAATTCATTCAGCATTTGCTGACTGCCCACAAGGAAGCCTGCTACGTGTGACCAGTTGTGTGATGCTGGGGAAAAGACAAGGGGCTTGCCTTCAAGAAACTGAGAGTTTGGGGCAGGGAGAATTGTAGAAGTATAAAAGGAGTTTAAGTCTTTCTAAAAAATGAACTATTGTCTTTTGCAGTTAGGATCACTGAAGCAGAAAGATAAATCTCTTGAGACAGCATTTGGGGATATGACCACAGCTCACCTTCCCTGTGTTCACATTTAAAGATGTACCCTTATAAATGCAACCAGGTATTATGTCTCCCCTTCCCCTTAGCCCCTGTCCCCCCAAAAAGGCAAGGTTTAAGAAGAGAAAGAAAAAAGCATCGTGAGAACACAAGATCACGAGCTCACTCTCCATCTGCCACAAGGTATGAAGAGCTTGAGACCAGACCTCTCAGCCTACACTATTCTCCATCTGCATGAGGGTAAATACCTCAGCCTGAGTCAGAGCAGACACCATCCAGCACCTGCCGGTAACCAAAAGCTGTCTAGAAATGCAGATGGCAAGAATCTTGCTTGAATCAGTCACCAGCTGCAATTGCTATTCTTCAGTTACTTCTTCCCAGGAATTACCTTACCCAACTGTTTTTCCTAAAATGTTCCTGAATCCTGTTAACCTCAAGTGGCAAACTTGCTCAGCTGCTCATCCACTTGGATGGACCAACTACACGCATGTCTGAACTTCAAACAACTTTTATTGTTATTATTATAGGTTTACAGGACATAATTAGTTCAAGCCCGTTACTCTACAATTCATTCTTACAGTGACAGAAAAGCCCATTCATCTGTAAAAAGACAAATGTAGCTGGCAATACCAAAAATCCACAAAAGAGATTTTTCTAATTGCTTTGGACTTCACTTTTTTTCCTCCCTCTTTTCTTTCAGATGGATTTGTTACCTCTGGCCATTAAGACTACAACATTAAAGTCCTTGTACTACCAAAAAAAAAATAAAAATCTCCATTACTGAACATAATATGGCTATTGGGTCCAGTTGTTCTTATTAGGTCTGGTTCAATGCCCGCTCTGTTGGGCCCAGGCTGACTCTCATATAACCCCTACTGTTCAGCTGGAAGAATTTCAAACAGATCAACCATTCTTGTATTATTTATTTCCATCTTGCAAAGATAATTTTTTTTTAACGAGGACAATTGTTAGATATGTACTCAGCTTTTTGGGCTCTAAAAAGCTGTACCTCCTTCTCAGCACAGGACTGGCAACAACTCAAAACTAAATATCTACAGAAAATCCCAGTCTCAAAATCTGTGAATTGTGATTCCCTCCTGCCTGTTTTTTGATGAGAGTCTTTTGCCTGGAAGAAAAGTCAGCTTTGTTGAAAGACTACTTTTGGCTTCCACCCCTTCCAAAGATGTTCATGAATTACAGAAAGTGAGATACCATCTTCCCGAGTGGTACTAGCTCATGTTTCTCTAATATGCTATACTGCACAAGTGGTTCCAAGGACCACGACAGAAGTGGAAATGAGAGACTGTACACCTAGATACACGATATCTAGACTGGTCAGGAAGGACAAACAGACACAGAGAAATCAAGCCTTAACTAGGAACTGATTTTGTCCTGGTGAGAGCCATCACTCTTGCTCAGCTGAGACACACGTTTTGGCCCCAATTCTAGCCTAACATGTACTTGCTGTCATGCCAAAAAAGATATTCAAACTATGCAGAAGTTTTCCTACCTATGGTTCAACTACTCCAATGGGGGGCAAAAGAAACCAAGAGCAGCAAGTCAGCATACCTAAGTTTTCCTTATACAGAAACCCCACCTTTGCTGAAAATACTTCTAGGAACTTGTGAAGAAGAAACTCAACAGCTCTTGCTGCGGGGTAACTTGAACTCTGCTTCCCCTTGTCTAATTATGCCCCTGTGGCTCAAACTGAACTGGGATATTGCTACAAAAGAAAATGTGTCACGTCCTCCCGTGCTTTGATGCCTTATATAGCTCATGAGTTTGGCCTCCAAATTCTGTTCTGTATTTTATACCTGTAACTGGGCTACAGAGAGAAAGTAGAACGTTCCACCTCTGTCAGGAGGCTGCACATCTCTCTACTCAATTTTTATTTTACAAAAGCTTCCAATTAATTCCAGGAAAGTGGAACTGTTTATTTGAGGCTGCAACACTAGGTCCTGAGCATTCCCATCTGATACTTTGTAAAGTCTAAGTAACATACTGTGTGGCTTTTGTTGGAGTAACTGTTTTCAACATCAAATCACAAAAGAAGCTCAAAAATAATAATGAGGTCAGGGAAACAAGGAGTACTGAAGGAAAAAATTAAAAAGGGCAAGAGACTAAATGCAAGGGAAATTTATCTTGCCAAAGAACACCCCAGAAAGCACGGACTTAATATATTTTTATCTTTCATAATGTACAGAATATGCATATAAACCCAAATTCCACCGTAAGACGGAGACAGAGCAGCAGCAAAGCGATCGAATCATTAGATCACCTAGCAACGAACCATTAACCTACCTTCTATGCGGATTTTTTATGGCTGGTTTCAGACACCCCCATGTTCTCTATGCAGTACAATCCATCTGATTTGAGAGTTCCCAGCACTGCAAACCGGCAGCATGTGCACCGCATCATTAACTGTTATGATGGATTTCAGGTCCGAGCACTCGAGCTACACTGTACTGCATCTGAGCAGTTCTTTTTTAAGGAGCACATTGTGTTATTCTGCTCTTGCTATTTCTTGCCTGCTTGTTTTTAAGGAACAGTCTGCTTCCCCCCTCCACCCCCCTCCAGTATCTTGTCTGCCAGGAGACTTGTTGGAAGCAAACCGGGTGTCTCTTGATCTCACTTCCAGCCTCCTTGTGAAAGAGGCAGGTTCCAGTCTGAATCAAAGCCTTGGCTTTAGCCAATGCCATCAGCTACATAAGTAATCTGGTAGAAAAAAACACACTTAAGGAATAGGAGGGAACAGTTAAGAGGAACAGGAAAATATGCAGGAGAATATGGTCTGAGATGAGGGTCACCATAGCTATCTTCTGGCATTAGAAAGAGAACTCTTCATCCTCCCTCCTATAAATTTTAATAATGACATATCTTAATTGCATCTGTTCTAGGGAAAAATATTTGGATAAACACAAAATTAAATTAAATTTTTTTTTTTTTTTTTTAATTCTCTTGATCAGGACATCAAATACAA
>WTSP01024813.1:26145-63073 GCA_025331215.1 Actenoides lindsayi | reverse complement strand
CTCAAAGTATTTGCCTAGGTTCCCCCCCCCCCCCCTTTTTTTTTTTTGTTTTCAACATTACAACAGGCTTGGGTTTCATTTATCAGTCACACATTAGTAGCGATAAGGAAGATATGGTCAGAAGTTAGCATTTCCCAAATGCAATTTGTGGAACTGAAAATACTTCTGTTACACTAGATAGGTAGCATTTTTTCAAACTTGTATTAATTGATTTTACTAATATACAGTGATTCTGTACACTAGCACTCAAGTCACATTACACCCTTAAATTGACACAAGACAGTATTTGCAGTAAAAGAAGACACAGCTTCTCCCAGCCTTCCCAGATATTTGATCTCTCCCCCTGTATCACCTCTTCAGATGCACACCAGCAGATGTTTGTAAGGTCAGATGGTGGAGCAGGCAGGAGAAACTACTCTTCAGCTCAGTTTTTCGCTTGGTTTAGGGTTTTGGTGTTTGTTTTTTTAATAAAAAATACTTTCAGGTTTTTTAACTGGATTTATTTTCAGCTGTATCAGTTCCTCCAGCCAGTTAACTGCAATTTACACAAATGTTTGTTCTGAAACAGAGAGAGTGATGATCAGGAGTGTCTAACATCGCTTCTCCCAGTTGTAATGCACGCATAAACAATTAGCTATACTATAGCCCAAACTGGTTACAAATCAAATATCCTAATCAAGAGTGGCATATTTAATTTAAGTCCTTATGCTTTTAAACAGAGTAAGTTAATAAAGTAATTATCACCTCCTCTCATACACCACATTAAAGAGTATACATGGCAGCAGTATACGTTTTTCTTAAGAAATAAGATCTTGAGTGTATTTGAATCTTGCTTGTGTGTCTGTGTTGAATCTAAAGGATTATTTTTGCCCAATTACATGGTACGATATTAAAGTCAACATAAATATTCAAGCTATGCAACTCACACTTCACTCACTAAACTGGAACTGAGCCAGCCACTCTTTACAATCAAAAGGTGAGATTATACAGTGGGTTGCTGACAGCCACCCAGAATACGAGGGCTATACATTCACCTTTAACTGAAGATGTGACAGTTTCTCTCTGTTAAGGAAGGCTCCTTACAGTGCACCCAGGCTGCAGCAGGTGCAGCCTGCACCTCCACTTTGGCAGGCCAGCCTGCCAACACTCCGCAGCACAAGCAGTGGGGGAAGAAACCATACCAAGTCTAAGATGATGGTTTGATGTAGCCAATATGCTGTAACACATGGCCACAAATGCTATTTGCATGAGTTAAGTCTCATAAATGAATTGGTATGCTAAACCCTGTAGACCTGAACTACTTCAATCATTCACGTTCTAGTGCTCCCTTCACTGCTGCATGACAGCTTTTAGTCACGGCAAGAACCCTCGATGAGACAATTATCCAGTTATCCTTTTCTGGGTAACAGGGTGATAAAAGACAAACCCAGTCTGAAAAGGACAACCTCTGGAGTTCTGATTCAAGTTCCATCCAGCCCAGGATCGAAGCTCCCATGCTGAGGAAAGGCTGTATGTAACTGGCCTGTTCCCATAGCTGTCCTGCGTGACTCTTGAGCAGTCAGCAGCACGGGGGCTTCCTTGCTTCAAGCCATAAAATGACTTCATGTTTTACTAGCCAATTGTTAAGGTTCTGCAGACAAGGAGAATATCTTGAGATTATACTGTTCTTTACACAGAACGTTCAAGTCAGAATAAACCCAGTCACACAAGCCAACTGGTTACAGAGCAGTAACAGAAGAGGAAGACAGTCTGTTGGTGAAATGATGCACACAGCTCCTCCTGCATCGCACCAGGAAGGGGGCAGCTGCACCATGAGAAACACAGGAAAGTCTTGAAATGTCAGGAGTTGTAAGGAGGGGTTTATGTCACATGCTGATTACTCACTATAAATCCTAGATTGTGTCACTAAAGCCTTGCTTTAAGAGAAGGGCAGTCACCCAGATACCACATTGGTTTGTTTTTTCCCTTTCCCTAAACTTGTTCCTTTAAAAGAAAATTTTCCCTTTGGTAGTTGTATTTCCTCCTGTTATTTGTTATTTTCAGTAAGTACCTGGTTCACTGCAATTTACCAGAAACAGTTTCAAAGCTGAGTTATATTTTGCACATATGTAAGTTTTATTTACCTACAGAAGTGTACGCATATATTTTGAAAGACCATTAAGTTGCACTTGGGAGTGCTGATAGTTGTCACCTCTGCTTGAATACACAGAGTGACTGGTCCTATGAAATGGTGTGGAGTTCACGGACAGGGGCTATTTCTAAGGCCATTTAAAAAAACAACCAACCTTCTTAAACTGAGTAAAACCACCAGAAGAGCTAATAAATCAAATTTCTTGTTAAACTGTAAATAGTTTCCATACTCACTAGACTTGAAAAGCATGTCAGTCCTATCTCACAGAGACTCTCCCCCTGTCTTAATTTTCTATGTTACACTGAAGGTCATGAAAATGGACAGTAAAAATGAGTTCTATGATGAGCATTTAAGTTTCTCTTGGTTTAAGCTGGTTTCCTATAGCAGCATTAAATTAACATTTCAGGCATAGGATATGAGATAATTCAAAATTATCTGAACACCAAACTTAAATGACCTGCTTATATCCAAAGGCAAGCCTGCTGTCTGAAAAGAGTATCCTCACTGTCAGAGAAAGCTAAGGAGGTGGACAGGAGCTGTCATGAACAAGAAAACCTCTCCCTACAGCACATACAAAAAGCTGCTCTCGCACAAAGCGCAGATGCTCTGAATGACAACGGTGGAAAGGAAGTTACTTCCCTTTCTTTTAGTAAAGACTTAGATTTAGTAAAGACCAGAGCAGCACAAATTACTGCAAATTTTCAAGTTGCAAGCTTTCTGAAGCTGTATTCCTGTAGAGCATTTCAGATTTCTCCAAAGGAGCTGGCTGTGAGCACAGAAGCCCCGTGGCAGAGGAGCCAGGCAGCACAGCCACGGCAGCAGCACCGCTGCTCTGGGGGCAGCACTGGGTGCTGACCACCCTCAGCTACTCACAGGCAGCAGGAGTGCTCCACCTGCAGAAATTCAACCACCTCCCCTCTTGGAAGTCCTTCCTTTTGGCAAAGCTAAACGAAGATAAAAGCACTGGGTCTTTCCTAACTCCACCTCAAAGCTCAGACATTACAGAGAATAAACTATGCATCCAAGTTGTATCACTTTTAAAGGTATATTAAGATCATACCTATTACAATCATCTCTAACCAGCAGTTCTAGCTGATGAAAACGTGTGAACATGTGTAACTCCAGCATGCCAGCAGGCTGTGGGACTGCAGGAAGGTCCAGGCCACTCCTGAGCAGCTCCCAGCAGCACAGCTCGCTTCAGAGAGCTGGCTTAGGGGTCAGCACAGCCCTGACGAGCTCTCCCAGACTGACAGTGCATTTCTGCTCTTGCTGACCCTGTATTGTTACCTCTCTTCTACAGGTGACACCATAAACCTACCCATGTCAAACCTGTTTGGATGCCTGGAACAAAAGCAATAAATATTTACCTATTTCAAAGAACTCATCGGTGATCTCAGCACTTACTGGGAATTAATGCCCTGTACTTACCCATTCCCGACTCTGACACCCTGCAGAGTTAGTGTCAGTAAGGGAGACAAGTGAGCTACACATGCAGAGCAAAAATCAGATTATTTGGGTTTGATCTTATTTAAGTCACGGAACCCATCAAAATAACATCAGGGAGCTTTAACCCCAAATGTGTATTTCAGCTTTATGTCTTCATTTCTGGTTTTATAATAAGACAAATATCAGTTACTGCTCAGTAGGAGTAACTGCTTTTCACTTTTGGTTTTAAGGATTCTGATGAAATGCAAATGCTGCAGCACCAAAGCAGCTTCCACTTTTGGTTCTCTCAGCCTGTTGGTATTCATGCCACAAAGGGACAGGGTAGATAATAAGTGATAGAAAAGAAAAAAAAAAAAGCAGAGTTTTGAATTAATCCAGTTTCAAAGATATCTGGGACTGTGGTAATGAAAAATTAAGGCAGTGTTTTTCAAAATGTTACAACTAAGACAATTTGTAAACATTTTTTTTTCTTAGAAGACTTCTCTCTGCTTATCTACATAATCACTTGTGGCTAAGTTACCTAAAAATATTTCCCAAGTCAGTAGCCAACAGAGAGCTAAATTAAAAGATTACGTTCTGTTAGCGCTGATCCGCATTAAGCTGTGAAAGTACGCAAACACAAACCCCCCCCACACAGACACGCAGCGGCTGAAAACTTCACTCCCAAATCCTTTGAAAAGGGTGAAACCCAGGTTCCTCTGCAATACAAACTGCAAAATTAACTGTGACAAAAACCACGTAACTAGAAAAGCTGATTGCAGTCAAACCCTTTCACAATTTGCCACACTCTTCCTCTCTCTCTCTCTCTCTTGTGATGTGAAGCCTCCAGCTTCCTCTGGTGACTTTTTTCTTGGGCTGCCTCTGAGCTGGATAGATGCAGGAGGAAAACAATTTCCCTCTTTACGCAGATCTACACAGCGTTACGGAGCAAAAGAACCGAGTTTGTTACATCAATAGCTTTCTAAAAATCCCATTTATCTACACCAACCTGGAAGGCACCGTTGGGAGTAAGAAGGGCTACTCCTGGCAATCTGCAAGAGCCCTCCTCTGTCACCAGTACAATGTGTGACATTAGATAGCAGGGAAAACTCCTATTGATCCTAGGGCACATCAAAAGCCTTCTTGATTTATTGCAGCGTGGTCATCCTGAGAAATGTCATGGCCAAAACAGCTGCCTCCTGGGTTTTGCTGCAGGGTCAGATGCTTCAATGGTGGGCAACCCAAATGATGGACACAAGACAACTGCTCAATTTTACAAGTGTTCACACCAACGACCAATCTCACGTATGGCAGCACGCAGCCAAACCTTATTATAGCCCCAACCCCTGGAGTTCCTCCTCTTTACATCAAATCCTGACCTTTATCACCACCACCACCTCAGCAAAGACCCCATTTAAGACCACTGCCATTCATTGACCATACAGAATCTCAGCTTAACACCCTCTGGAACTTGTAAGCAAGGAATGGGAAGCCTGGCCAACAGCTCATCTCAGTAGGGACATTTGTAACTGGAGACTTGAAGAAAAGATGAAATTGTGCCAGGCCTTTAATTGTAAAGTCTTCAGGACAACTTGTATCTTTATTTATATTATCCACCCCACCCTGCATGATTCCCTCCAGTTCTTGGGATCTGTGAATCACTCTACTATAAATTCTAAATAAGGACTAATAAGACAGGTCATATTAATATACCAATATCAGCTCGACCATGTCAAAGTGCTAGCTTCTCGAAAAGGGAACTGTAACATTTTACTGGCCTATATATACACTTTCGTACTACACAGAAAACAAAAGCATTACAAAAAAGCTAATTTATGATAATTATAGCAAAAAGCAAAGTAAGTTTTAGATAAAATACCATTGCATATACTGATTTCACATATGAAGAACGGGCATAGTGGGAATGTTATGGTTGCATTAAGGGTTTTAATTGTAATTTAAAAATAGTAATTTTATGGATCAATGAAGGTGTGAGACAAACGACACCAGCCAAGCCCAGGCCTGATTATACAGCAGGCACATTGCCACTGACTGGCACTGAATTTCAAGCAAGCCAGTCTGAAGTCAGAGGGTCATTTTAGACTCGACCACAGCACAGAGCAGAGAAGCAGATGTGCCCAGAGTAGTAGCCAGCGTGTCCCTGAAACAAGCGTTGAGGATTTACTCACGACAGCTTTGGTAGTGAGGGGTATGGCGAGTGAGCAGAAAGCAGGTGAACAACAAGCAGGTACCTGGACCTTTTGCTGACATGCAGAGCCCAGACAAAATGAATTAAATAATTTAAAAAACTTTCCTATGATAATTAAGCTGAACCCATGAACAAGCACAATTTTGCCAACATGGACAGTCAAGTGGGAACTTGGATGATCATATAGAAGAGCCAATACTTCTTTTAATAATCAATACCATTTGTGCCCTTGGTGGCAGTACTTCTTGAAACATGAACAAACAAACCAATAGATATGTATGGAAATTTAATTATTTGGTTTAAATTTAAGGACAATATGAACTGTCAAAGCATACTAAAGGCTAGTCAGTGTTTACATGGGTATCTATAAATAACATAGGTTCATACTTCTGAGAGGAGATGAGCATTCAAAATTCCCCACGTGCTAGCAAACAATGACCTGAGTACGTTCTACCTGAGCAATAAAAGCACTCGGCAGAATTGGCAACTGTACTAGTGGGGGTAGAATAGCTTGATTTTTTTTTTTTCCCCCACACACTGTTCTTTAATTTCCAATTACATTGTTACGGCTAAAAAAATTTTAAAAATAATTAAAAAATAAAATACATTGAAAACATAACATTCAAGTAATTCTATGTAAAGAAAGCTTCAAAGATAAAGGAAATAACATTTTTATTATTATTCTTGCAGCTCATCCAGCCTTCTCAGTACTACCATGACAAATGCTCGGGCAAAACAACAACAACAACAACAACAACAACAAAAAAAGCCCAAGCAAACCAAAAATCTGAAGAAGTTGTTACATAGGCTCAGAATATCAGTTAAAAAATATAGCTGCTCCGAAACATTTAAAGAGAATATAAAAGGGTCTCTACAATAGTACAACCTTTGCCTCTGTCTGCTAGCATCACAGTTTACACGGTATCCATGGAAACCCTCTACAAACATATGAATATGCTTGTTGCATTAGATGTCGAACAGAAAATCCTTTGTGGCAACTCTGGAGGGCCATGGCCAGTGCCAACCTCCCAGCAGAATAATGCCCTTCACTATGCCTTGCCCAGCAGGCTCATGACACACTCACTCACATGGCACAGCTGCTGCCATCACTTGTTTTTCTTTTTCCTCAACTGTTAAAAAAAGAAAAAAAAGAGGTGCACATCCTAACTTTTAAATATTTCTTCCTGCATGGAGAGCTGGTTTTGCCCCATCTGACCAATGACAAAGTCTTCGGTAGCGGACCCTTGGATGCAATCCCAGAGCTGCAGAATGAGGGCACTGACTGGGAGGCTTCCAGCAGACTTCCAGTCAGGGCACTGGGGAATACATTTACATAATGAGTAGACAGCCACCCTGAAAGGGAATGCTGCAATTCTTCATTATTACATATATTTTGAGAAAAAATGCACACGACAAATATTTCAAATTCCCAGGATGTGGCAGGTGCACCAGCCCCAAAGTGAACACTGGTTTCACTGCCTTGTTGTTTCTCAGCATGAAAAGATCAGCTGATCTATAAATAAGTCACGTCCTGGATGGGCTCCTCCTCCAGCAAGCAGCAGGAAAACTCTACCCAAGACAGTTTGAAATGTCATCAGGAGGGTTGGTTTCTTTTTTGGTAGTTAAGGGCATGTGTGTGAGTGAAAGCTGAGGGACTAGGAAACTTGTTTCCATTCCATAAAGGAGGAGCTACTGTCAAACATCTGAATGTTGTGTCCCCATCTGACTCTCGTCAAAACACACGTTTGCTCTGCAGCCTTAAATGTTCTACCAGTAGTGAAATAAAAGTTTCACTAAGTGACTTAAGTTTCTAAAGTGACTTAAAAGTGTGTCTTTAAGACTAATGGCACATCTAGCTGGAGCATGCCTTGTTTGTAGATTAAGGTACTCCCCTACACCCTTATTTCTCTGACACAAGGAATTCCTAGTGCAGCAAGTTTGACTTGAATTTCCGAGCTATCAATGGCACGGTTTGTCTAATAGTTCACAGATGTGCACAGTGGCGGGAAGGACAATGGCTCCGAAGGCTGCAGTTAAGATAAAATCAGGTCAGTGGGCTCTGCATGGGAGGTGAACCTGTTCCATGTAAAACCAGAGAGGCCTTTTTGCTTGTGCTTGGACGCTTCACCTGCAATTCAGCCATTTCCAGCCCCTCTTACAGCCACAGTGATAAAAATCAATGATGTCATAACTTTGTCTTAACAGCTGCAGAACAAGAGGAAGATAGATTTTGTACCTGGAAGAAAACAAAAATATATACTACCAAAACCAACCAAACAAACAACAGTTTTACTTTGCCAACATTCTTGATTACTAAGTTTTTTTCCTGCCCCTTTCACAGAGGGCAGCCCCAAGGGGAAGCCCTCCAGGCTCCCTCAAGGCCCCCCTTGAGCTGCCACCACCCGAGGCTCCATGCACTGGCCACCAAATTAACTCTGAGAGGGGTCTCTCATAGCTAACGCTTTAATAGCCTATTGTTCCCTTGCAGTTGCCTCGGGGAGATAAACCACCCCAGGAGTTTCCTGAGGGGAAGCGAATTCCCACTGCATTGTCACAGGACGCTGGCCAAGGGCTTGGCTTCACAGGGGGCCAGACTCAGTGTGGAGAGGGCAAGTGGGTTTCCATTGAGGGGCAGTTTGTCAGCAAAGCAGTGGTGGGCCATCGCCCATCGTCACCCACGGGCCCTTCCCAACGGATCCGGGCAAGGCCATGTTTATGCCCTCTGCACACGGCTGTCACTATACAAGCACTACATGGTCAGTCCCAAGGCTAAAACTTGGCTCCTAACTGATCAATATTTATGATCTGCTCCTTGCCTTAAATCGTAGGGAAGGATTGCAAACAGAACAATTGCTCCTGAGCTGCAGTAGGTTTCCAGGAAGAGGGGAGCCAGGATGTGGGCTCAGGGCAGAGCAGGCTGACAGGAAGGCTGGAGCACCCCCAGTGTCACATCCCCCAGGTTACAGGTAATAATGTTTGAGTACTGGCATGGGAGAAAGGACACAACAGGCAGATGTTAATCCAACAATGAAGGAAATGGTAAGATCGAGAAGTCACATTTTGTGTTTTCCCCACATCCTTTTGTTCAATAAAGAAGTACACTGGACATCATTAACATCCCACTAACGAGATATCAGACTGCCCAGAACGCAGCAATAATGAACGTGAGCTCTGTTTCCACCAAATCTACCAGAAAGATTTGTAAGGTCTGCTTTCCCACTGACACAAACACATGACTCCCATTAGCCTTAATAAAGGACGAGTGCATTCAATGGGAGAGAAATTTCCCAAGGTTACATAACTGAAGTGTTGCACGCTGCAGACCCAGTATAGACTGTGCTAAGCTAGCCATCCCAAAGCTACAGCCATAGGCCCAATTCTTTCATAATTTTCCCATTAATTTTTATCATAGTTAGATTTTCCTTGCTTTAGGACAACAAAAAATATTCAGAACTTGTCTTATGGCAAAATTATGGAAAAGCAAATCAGATAGTGGGACGTTTAGCTTTTTTTAGGCTGAAAACCATAACTTCAAACATGCATTTCATTTTTTATCTTCATGCATTGTTCCTGCACACTATTCTTGACTCCACAGTATATAAATTCTTACTTCTGTAACAATGCAAATTTGTTGACAGGATGATAGGTTAAAGTTTATCTTTCAGGCTGCTTCCCTTGCACCACTCAGAAAAATCTAGTTATGTCAATTTATGTCCCTTTCAGTGCTCAGTGAGGCGAGGAAATGCAGCCGAGTGCCAGAATGTGGAAACAATACAAAAAAAAAAAAGTAGTGCCAGAACTGAGTATCTGACTTCTAGGCTAAGCTCTGCATGCCCTGGCAAAACTTATACTGCGTATCTCAAAACTCTGTTATGAAAAACCTTAATTCTACATGTTGAAAGCATGATTAACCTACTACACGTTAGAAGCTTTATTTTCAGTTTTTATCCTGAGGTTATGTATTTTAAAATACCTGGGGGCTTTGTCTCTACTGGGGGGGTGGGATAATGTGGGGATTGTGCATGGGGTTTTTTCCTGTTGTTTTTTGAACACCATAAAACTGAATTTCATAGGCAATTTAAAAACAGTTGGTCATGTGTTTATCATAAGAACCTAACTGATGTACTCCAATAGCGCTGAATGGCTTAGGTTACACGTTAATGAAGGCTGCTGCATTCTGCTACAGCTTTAAATGAGAACAGACTTGTCTATTATCTCTCACTGCAATGGCTAACACAGGAGAATATCTAGTCTGCTACTACTTACGCACATGATAAAAGTCCATTAGCATTCATACTCGCATAAATTGAACTACTTTGATATAATAAACTGAGATTAAGAAACTACAGTGCACCAAGTGCTGTAACTGTGTGACCGATGCTGTGCTACGCTGTGGAGCCACATGTTAAAATGTATATTCCCAATTAAATCAAGATTACCTACCTATTTGTGCTCAGCTGTGAAATACCTGAACCTAACCACAAACCAAACCCAAACATATTTGATGTATTTTATTTCACAGTTAAAATTAAAACCTCAAAGGCCAGTACAGCACATCATGGTACTGTACCAGAGCAGGATCAGCCCTGTGCCCGATGTGGTTGCACTCAACTTGAGCTGCCAGCATGTACTCAAAACTGAGTCCAGCCCTGCTGAGGCTGGTGGTCTCCCTGACTTAAGTGGAAGCAAAATCAGATCACACATTCCACACACAAAAAAATAAATAAATAAAATAAGCCCAACCCTGTAATATACAGAACAAGTGAGGCAGATGGAGTAACAGATTTATGGCTTACACAGATATTTGCTACACTGGAAAACCCCATTCAAAGACAGAAATTGTAACTCACCAGTCACGTCATGACTTTGATGATAAAAATCATGCAAGTCTGAAATAGAAAATCAAAACACGCGACAACTTTCTGCAGCATCTATCCCCAACCATTCTGTCAAACACACAACGGCAACTGCACAAAGCATCTTTATGACAGGAATGAAAGGCTCTTTAAATGCTTCTTTTATTTTTTATTGAATGAACTCACTCTTACACAAAGTTCGTGCAACGATGTCTTGAGCTTTAGTACTGCCAAATCGTGCATGGCATTAGTCAAATGCAGAACAATCTGAACTACTTATTAATTGAATGCAATTACTTCACATAGCAAGTCAGGTGGGTTGATTAAGACACTTAACTTTTTAATATGTTGAGATATGTAGTTGTCAGGAAGGTCAGGAAGATTAAAATCTTTTCGATGTTTCACCATAACCAACCGAACACTTCTCCAAGTCACTGGCAAAACCCACCAGAGTTAAGAACCAAAGCCACAGACTCCTCCCAGCTACGTTATTAGCATTTAGCGTGGTTGACTCTTCGCTCAGAATGAATAATCCTTACTAACAGTGTTCCTCCCTCTAAGAAGCACTTGGCACCACACCTCCCAGTTGTTTTAGAAGTACACATACACAAAGACCATAGTTGAAAGATACCATCAGATGTGGTGAGTCCAGAGAAATCTTGACCTAAATAATTTTCAAGTTGATTCATGAGAAAAGGGTGGAGGAAGAAACCACAGCTACAAGATTGACAAACATGAACTCATTTATAGGTTTGCAAAGCAAATCATGCCACCAACCTGTCACGTAATTCATGAGGAAATGCAGCTGCAGACACTCCAGACCAACTGTTGGATGAAATTAAATTGCCCAACTGCTATATCAGTTGTTCAAAACTGGTTGGCTTTTTTTCGCCCCCTTTAATCTCTCAGTCAGACAGGCACTAGATGAAAGTATATTAGGAAATCACACAAAGCCAGAGCAGCAAGCAAACAGTCTCTAAACTTTAACAACTTCTTGCACTACAGGGCACTTAAGATGTTCTCATACATTGTTTAGTGCCTTGAAACGGACACAGTTGGTTACTGGCCATAAAAACAACTGCAGCTCTATCATTTCTTAAATATTTACTAATAAGATACAGCAGAGTACAAGACCCAGAACTCTATTCTGATATTCAGACCTTTCTGTCAAAACACAAGTTAACAATGACATTCTGGTAAAAAACCCACCCCAGAACACTATTACACTTTGGTTTTAAAATACGGATCTGCCTTTTTTCCCCTCTCCCAAACACCACCCACTCTTCCAAACAAATAAGTAATCCAATGTAGCACAGGAATTTTAATTGTTTCCATAACTTCTGTTACCTGCCAAAAATGTACTTAGCGTGACATATGCAGGATAGGTTGCCTCTGACACATGCATAAAATAAAATACGAACATACATATCCATACCCATGTGTAAAACATATGACTTATGTAATAGTTAACTTTTGCATAGCTATAAAATCTAGAAGCCTTTGAAAGTCTTCGGAGTAAGAGCCACACTTGGAGCATACTTGACTCCGGCTCAGATTTCCAACCAAGTTACTCCAGCTGAACTTCCTGCGTGCCACGTGAACCAGGCTTAGTTTGGTGTCCGCTCGCATCTGTCAGGGCTAAGAGCGCGCAAGCTCGCAGCGGAATTCCCTTGCGTGAAAGGCTAAACTGGGACACGCTCCTTCTCATTTGCAGCAAGTACAGTCACCATCCCTGCTGCAGCAGTCTCAGAGTTTGGCTGATGTGGGTGCTGTGACTGAAAGTCTGGCTCCTTTCAAGAGTTGTGCAATTTATTTATTTTTTTAATTGAAAAAAATTAGTATCTTGGTCTGTCAACCCATCCTCACTCCACACAGTATTTCTTACCACAAGTAACGGCAGGACCTTTGAAATGCTCCTCTTGTGGCAGAAGTAATTGCACAACACGAGCTGGTGGGGACATTTTCAGCATAATTGTACAACTTCATTTATTTAGTTATTAGGACCAGGTCTTAAAACAACAAGAACTTTCTCTAGCATTTATTTAACTGAAAAAATCCATTCTACATCTCAGACTATAAATATACAACATGCAAATTCCTGTGTGTCAGTAAAATCCCTTGGATAGCTGTAGTTATTTTGGCAAAAGAGCTTAGAGATGTTCCTGCGTAAATTGCAGGACAGCATAAACCTGCTAGTAGGGGAGGAATAACAATTGCATAAAACAAAAGTGCATATAGAACTGCTTCATAAACAAGCGGGGAAAAAACCATCCGTGGGACTCCCAGGGTGGAAGCTAACAAAATATTATCTTTGACAACAGATACTACACAATTTTCCACCGATTTTACAACTAAACCCAGAGTGCTGCAGCTTCTGACACCATTAGTGCTCAGAATCTACTTTTGACAGCGTTTTGTGATTTGTGATGGGTGGTTTGTTTTTGCATTGTTACGGGCTGGGCGAAGCCTCAAGGCAGACATGCAGCCCTGTTGATAACATGTGTATTTTCCAGCTCCATGACAAATTTCCCATAGCTGCTGGCCTGGAACATGACTTTCAGCAAATTAACTGTTTCACATTTGGCTAAAGCAGCATCAGTTCATTTGGTATAACAGCTCTAGGACTCTAGATGGAAGAGGACCCTTCTCAGAATAGATTACTGTCAACACTCAAGTCCTATTTTCAGAAAATACTGACTGTTGCTTTCAGAAAGCCAACTCTCCCCTAACAGATTTTTTCAAGCTGGAAATCCAAAGTCAGAAACTACTTTTGGAAGGTGCAGTTGGAATCTGCACACCAACTTCAACAGCGCTGGCCGTTACAGCTGAGGGGAGGTTTTATTTCGCACGCGTATCCCAACCAACGTATATATTTCAGAACTTTCGCATCACCGCCGCCGAGAAGGTTTCCGCAGTTTTCAAAGCCTAAAAGACCTTGCCTTTCACAGCTGCAAAGGAAATGACAAAAGAAGAAAAACACAGCCAGCGTATATCAGCAGTGAATTCCATCCCCAACTGCCCAGCTGTTTGTGCGTGGAGGAACCGGGCTGCTTCCTCTCCGAGCTTTGGCCCCTGAAAGCTGATCCGGCGCTTTCAGAGCCGTGGGCCGTTGGTAACGCGTCAGGAATGTGCGCGAGATCGCGCCGAGCTGAAGAAGAAGAAATGAAATCCAGACCAGAGCGCTGCATATCTGTGTTATGAGGATAAAGTTATCTGGGGGAGAGGGCGGTGGGAGGGGAGACAGGGATGGGGAGCTGCCAGCAATGCTGGGCTTAGGAGGGACACGACAGTCACTTACTGGCAGGAGACAAGGTGGGACGGCGTGCGTGCATCAGCTCTGCCAAGACGTTTTTACACTGACTGATGCCAAACAGGTAGATCTGAGGGCACTTCACGAAAGCTGTTACTTATGCTTGAGATCAGTGTTTTTACAGTGAAGCTGATGGGAGTCCTGGCTCTATCTATGCTAGAATAAGAGTTACTGGTATGTAGTCACTAGTTATTGGTAATTTTTACTTATTGGTAAGTAAGTTTACCAACGCTTGCAGCCCAGAAGCTCCAGAAATTCAGGCAGAATTCAGTACTTCAGAGTCTTTCACACTTGGGATTACAGGAAAAGGACAGATTCTGTAAGAGGAGGATGCAGTGGGTAACATCTACAAACCGCTCCCCACCGAGTGCCAAGAAATTTCATACCACTCTGGAATAAACTTGCCAGGCTACATGCACAGCTCATCTTTTTCCTCTAACATATTTAAAAAAAACCCAAGACAACATATATTTTTTCCTGCCTTAACCCAAGCCTGCCTCCATTTAAAAATCTCACATTATCCAAATGGATTCCTTTTTGCTGAGTAAAGTCACACACAGCAACAGTCTCCCAATATATATTACCGGTATTTTTTTTTCTTCAGCTCCACCACCACCAGTTAAAAAGAGCTCCTTTGACCTTTAATAACAACAGGTCACCTTTTGATTTGCTGGACCACTCAAAAAGGAGCAACACCTGAAACTGCACAGGTTTTCAGAAGAACAAACACTAATAAGAAAATATTTGCACTTGACAGTTTTCAAGGCCAGTACCCCAGATAAACAGATACGAAAGAGCTATTCCCTTAACAAAAAAAAGCATGCTAAATTACCATCTTGCATATTTAGCTGAATAAATTGGGTCTGCTAAAACTACAGACTTGTGTCCCAGCGTGTGGCAAGAAAAACACTGTAGAGAAAACCAGGAGACTGTGATATTACACTCACATGGTAATGAAACAAAATGCAAGAACAATATTCCTTCAGCAAACAAGGTTGATGAAATATTTAAACATTACCTTTTTAAATATGGATCTCTAAAGTTCAGACCTATGCTTCTGGAAGATTGGTCTCATCTCAAACACCTAAACAAGCATGAAGTTTTATCACTGGGAAAATATAAAAGCAGAGGACTTTCAGTAAGCTACAGTTTCCAAAGGAAAGTAAACCTAAACCTGTGGAAAATATGAGTTTGTATGAATGGCTCAAAATAGCTTCTCTTTTTACTCCCTTGAATCAATAATGGATAAACAAAAGCAGCACAATTTTTTAAAATAGGAAATACAGGACACTTTAGACTGCAAGTAATCTCACTGTGTTGTTGCAGGCATAGTTACACTGCTGCTTGAAAGCAAGAACACCACTCACCATTCTTCCCATAATTTCATTTTTAGCTGCTCAACATTGGGCAAATCCACTCTGGGATGATTTCTTCCATTGGTTACTGTCTGCCATATCAAAACCTGACTTTCTCATGAAAAATACACAGAAAGTTTGTGTGTGATCAACCCACTTATACTTTGGAGAAGACGACATGGCAGGGAAGACAATGAAGGGCACACAGAAACAGCTGCACTGTGCAACGCCAAGACCTCCAAGGCCTCCAAGGCACATAGGCCAGCTCTCTAAGACTATTAGTTCTTATCACATCAAAATATTATACATAATAATAGTAAAAATAATAAATATTGGGCAATACAAGGCAAAACCATACTTAAACAGCAAAACACATAAGTTTTCAAGCTAAAAATCCCAGAAGGATTAAAGGCTTTATTATACTTACCTCAAAATCAAAGATATTTCAGCAAACTAGGGGACTGTGACAGTGCTGTGGCAGCCTTAAGAAATTAAATAGTTTGGAAACTGCTCTCATTCCTCCCATACTTATTAGAATGAATATTAAAACAGTAGTTATTGACTTGAAAATTGCTTCTCAGGCTCAGTTTTCAGCAATATCTCAATAGAAGGCTGTGAAAATATTGATAGATGTCAGAAGTGACAACAGAGTAAATTTCACTGCATCAGTACAACTCAGCTAAGAACAACAAATACAAGTCATTCAAGCGAATCTTGCAGGTATACCTATGCCAATTGGTTAACTAAACACAACTGTTCCCTGAATAGTCTCTTCTCTTTTTACTTTTGCTTCTTCAGATAAAAAGCCTTTCTTGTACAGCAAATCTATCAAAGGTCCATGCATTGCTTAAAAGCACAGAGGATGTCTCAGAAATAAAACCACAATTATTCTGCTCTTAAGGATTTACCAGGTAAATTTAGGCATGATGCTTCAAGCTGGAGATAAGGCTGCAATTCCGATGCAGAAAGGGCTCCAAGACCATGTACCACTTATATCCCAAAATAGACTTACGGGTGAGTAGTAGTGAGGCTTTAAGTGGTGCATAGCTCTCATGCTTGGTACACAGCAAAGAATTTCACACTAAAAGAACGCAAATGGTGTTTAGAAAACCCTTAGTTTTCACATTCAGCTGTAACACAAGCAAGTTGCATTTACCCAGGCTGAGAAAGCACCCATGCGAAGGAATAGGCAATACCTATCACATACCTTGGGATTATTACTGAATTAAGAAAGGTTCTTGATAGTGTCTAGAAATACTTACGCTGCATTATGGCTAAATATAAATAGCTGAACTTGCAAGAGGTGTTCATACTTTATTGTTAAATAATTTGCAAGTCACTTGGGACAGTGGAAGTGTTTTTTCTCTCCCCAGAATCTGAATCAGACACAAAGTTGCTCAATATCTAAAAGTTCCCAGTCTGAAAGGAAAATTCCTAAGTCCTAAAGTAATATTTTTCATTTATCTTTCATATTATGTATGAACTACTGAAACTTAATATATTTATGTTCAATATTTGTGTTCATTAATTCAGTAGGTCCTAGAGTGCAACTGTTGTTGCCTAACTTTGGATATATACAAAACATGTTAATTCATTGTCTGATTAGTCTCTTTTTCTAGGATGAAGCGAGTAATTTGCTGGATTTCTTTGGCTGCACCATAGACTTACAGTGATTACAACAGAGGCAGAGAATTCACAACAAGCAGACATCCTTATTGCAGACATCTCCAGTTATGCAAGACGCAGGCTGCTCTAAAACACTAGCAAGCTACAGGCAAGACTGAGAAACACATAAGAGATCACTTTGCTATTTTAAATACCAAGGGAGGGGAAGAAAAAAAAGACAGACAAATGGTGGATTTATAAAGAAGAGCCTGCTCATTAACTTCTTCAATTCACACAGTGTGACAGGTAGTGCATTTTTCTACCCAGCTTGCTAACTTCAGATGCAAAGCGGTCTTTCACATTGCTCCAGTCAACACGCCATGTTACATACTAATTTCCTGTGATATAACGCAGTGTAAAAGGAGTACCTCGTGGTAACAAGCAAAATACCAAGGTCTGGCAACAGCAGTGTGAGTGGAGACTAAAATATGCTGTGAGAAAATGTCACCAGGCACAAACAATCTTTCAGAATACCAAGTGCAGGAGCTGCTAACATAACAAATGGTAACTGAAATTGCATTTCTGATTCCTTGAAAAATATAAATTAAAAAAAAAAGTCAACATCCAGGAAATAAAGCAGAAGGAAGAGCAAAGGGAGCAGGAGTAGGGGAAACGTAGTAAATTTAAATTTTATCCGCGATCAAAATACAAATTTACTTGTTTAGGAAAATGTCAGTCCAGAGACTACTATAAAGCAAACAAGTTTACAAGGAAATGGTATTTAACAAGTTCCATAAGAGAGTTTTAAAGCAAGAATAACACTTGGCCTCCCGCTCCCTGCAAATGCTTGAACCTAATGTACATCTCAGACTGTCTGCTGTGTTTTATTATTGCTGTCAAGAAAGAAAAATGAGCCAAAACATTAGTGTAATGCATTACACAACTCACACTTCTGGACAGCAACATGGCACTAAAGTCTTTACATTTCAACGTTAGGACGACACGTAAATAAACAAAGTACTTCTTTTTACTAGAAATCCTTTAACAGTCCCCACTGCAAGCTGAGAGAGCAGCAAGGAACCCCTGGCATCCCTCAGCTCCCTCCCAGCGCCTTGCTGCACTCACTGCAGTGCAGAGTTTACTGCAGTGGGAGATATTGAACCTATTTGGTAAAAGCTGATTTAAGCTCCCCTCCCTACACGGCCGCTGGATGATGTGGGGTTGAACTGCAATGATTCACGGCAGACATGCAACACTAAGTTCACAGGGAAGACGAAAAGATATTTGAACACTTCTCTGAATCATGCTAGCTTATCAGTACCCACCTACAAACATATGCTTTCCTCCATATGACACAGCATGTGCAAAACAACACCGGTGCAAACTTGGCTGGTTTTTAATGCTTTAGAGAGAATAGCATAAACTTGTCTGCAGTGCATCTCTCCAAAGCCTGAAGGACAGATCTGGTCATAGGAACTGTTTCTGTGGAAGTAACCCGACCTCTTTGGTAACCTTTCCCCTCATTTTCTGATTTCTCGGTACAAAGCTGGGGTATAGCTGACAGAGGCAGGAGAAAGCCTTTCAGCTGGCCTAGTAAGTCTGGTTTACTTTCACCAGAATTAAGGTATGACTTTTTTTTTTTTTACACAAATCAGTATTAAGGCTTTGGTGTTTGGTTTTTGTTTTCCTTCACAGTTATTTATCTTTTCAAACAACCACAGCTCATCAACAACTTGATACCCAATGACTGAAATGCAAGTTCTTCCTGTTCAGGATGATAAATAGGTGAAAAAAATCCTCAGGACCTTATTGCTTTGTACAACGGTTAAACTCTATGTCATCAAAACAAGCACATCAAGCAGCTCTTTCTTTCAATCAAGTATTTTTCTCGATTGCAGAAAAAGTGAGTTTTGTCAAATGCCCGTTTCCTCTCACATTTCATAAGTTCATACACTTATGAGAAACTAGAAGAAAAAAAATTATGTTTAATTTCAATGCAAACTTTTAACACTATACAACCCAAACCCGTGTGTGGCCTATATGCAAAGTTAGACACTTTAAAGAGGCTGTACCCATGAAATAACTTGCTTGAAGCCGTTATTAGTCCAAATTACCTTTCTTCCTGAACCTGTATCTCAGCTGTATTCTGTATCTGATGCCAACATGACACTGCACCGTACTCATTTTGTAACCTCCTACCAAGAGGTGTGTATGATCAGTAATGTAAAGAAGAAAAAGTCACTCCAAGCCAGTCTGACATGTGCCAATGACGTATGAAAACAGGAGAAAATTCAGACTTGGCAGATTTCATAGGAGTCTACCTACCAATGAACACCACTTTCATCATGAACTAAGCTTCACCTACAGCTTGTGGTCAGAACTTGGCCAAAACCAAATGGATGCTCATATCTAAACTAATGTCTGTCAGCAGTCACAGATTTTGACTACATGCAGGTCACTCAGTGTGCTTGATGCAATACAGTTAATCTCAGTCTGCTACTGCTTAAAAACTCATTCTTTATTGGCATCCATCTAATTTAACAAAAAGTTACACTGCTATACAGTATACCACTTCTGCTTATTAAGTAAGTATATTTTTCACAAAGATACACAATTACACAACAAATTATTGGGTTGGATTTTTTCGCATTTGACAGCACTGGCAGTTTCAATTCAGCAAGCTGAAGGCAAGGACAAAAGATACACAATTAACTGCATGTCCCCCACGAAGCTAAAGACCACCTATTTGAGTCATAAAGTCATGAGACAAGCAATACATGCCCACATTTACCAATTCTGTAGTCTGCGCTCCTAACAAAACATACCAACTTGCCCATGCAGACCTGGTGGTCTGTGGTACCCTGTCTATTTCTGGAGTGGTTTTTAGTAACTTGAAATTGGTTTTGAACATTTCCCTGCCTCTGATCCCGCAGCGCTAACAGATCACAGTTGCCAGATCAGCGTTGTCACGTACAGATACCTTACGATCTCTTGGGCAAACATTATCTACTCCTTGCAAGTTAATAACTTCTTTTTTTTCCCCTGAGGTTCTAAAAATCTTTCCTACCACCATTTCAATTTGAGACCAATTCTCAAAATATCACCCACAAAGCAAAGTTCCTGCGGTACAACCTCTCAGGAAAGTCAGCTTGGATACAAGTGATTTAGCTTTCATTCTGCACCTTATCTTCGCTGAGCACTTTTTACACTTCAGTCATCTATCAGCTCTCCAGTCTGTCTGGCAGCACATCCATTTCTGATGGACTTGAAATGATTCAATTTAAGTGACTTATTGTAGGCTCTCATATCTTTAGGAAAATGTTTCTCAGAATATCTTTTGGACAGACTTATTATACTTTAAAATTTAATCTGCGAGATGGTTGTTTGGTTTTTATTTTTTGTTTTCCCCTTTCTATTTTCTTGGTGAAAAACTTCAGCTTCTGAAAGATGCCTCCTTGTTTCTAAGGGATTCCCCTAACTCTGCTACAAAACCCTCCTTACCTCTTAAAAATAAGTAGCAGCAACAAACAAACAAAAAAGTTAGAAGTCTTTGAAAGATGGCATATATTTTATGCAACTTCTAATTCACAGTCTTTAAAGAGCTGCTTTATTACCCTCCAGCCTCAGCTTCTTTGTAACGAGCACTCTCACCCTTCTGAGTGGTAAAGGCAAAAGGCTGGCTTGGGAGATGCATGGATATTTAAAGACTTTGAACAGAATGCAAACAAAGGGGTTTATTTTACTGGTTTTAAGTTGTAATTTTGGGGGCTTGACTACTTTATCTTATCAAAAGAATTAACTCAAGTTACAGTCTATGCTAAGTATAAATGGTCTATTGCCATCCTTGGTTAGCTGAGAATAAACACATTCAATTCAGTAATCATTCAGTGATTTGTGTAGCTTCACTA
Source organism: Actenoides lindsayi (assembly GCA_025331215.1). Taxonomy (NCBI): domain Eukaryota; kingdom Metazoa; phylum Chordata; class Aves; order Coraciiformes; family Alcedinidae; genus Actenoides; species Actenoides lindsayi. The sequence goes on along the minus strand of WTSP01024813.1, from coordinate 42,274 downwards.
CTGTTAATTCAGAAGTATGGAGAAATCAAACTTAAAAGCTCTAATTATGCATTATTCTAACTAGTTGTATAGACAAGCTTCAAAGTGAACCATTTGACATGAAACATGTAGACACAGGGCAACAGCAGCAACTATAGATCACTGAAACCAGTTCCTAAATGCAAAGCATAAAGAAATCAGACTCACACCATGACTATTTTTACCCCCACGACCCTTCAACCAAGACTCTCCTCAGCCTAAAACGACACACAAATCACGTTTCCTAGCACTCTACACTGATAACCAGCAGACACTGTAGTGTTGGAAAGTCTCAGGTAACAGCATTAAGCCCTTTAGAAGGAACAGAATTAAGAGAGTGTCAGCTGCAAATAACTCAACTGACATGGGTTTAACCTGACATGCCAAGGTACACAGCTAAGCCAAGTCTTAAAACTAGTTCCACATTTAACAGATTGTTTTCTATGAAGAGTCACTGGTCTTTAGCAGGCAGAAAGCCCTCATGTTACTACAACTGATCTGTTAAGAAGCAAATTCAGCTTCAGCAGAGGGGAAACAAAAAGCTGTATGTTTATTAAACTGACTTTGTAAATACCAACATTTGCTAAGGAGGTCTCATTACTGAATACAGTCAAGGAGAGAAGGGGGGCAGATCCTAGAAAGACGGGCTGTTGTTGAAATTATTAAATCAATACTGAGTGGGAGAGAGTTTTAAAGTTTATAACTACTTTGGAAAAAGTTCAATTTCTAAACACTTCTTTCCTCATTCTCTCCATTCAGCTTATGAATAAAGCCAAACAAGCCTCAGTTGGATACAAACCCAACAATCTCCACTGTAAAGTCAGTGATGGGCTGATACACATCCAGCTACATTTTTTTTATGCACACAAAGGTTCAGCATTTTTAATCCATCAGAGTCAGACTTACTCCTAAACTAAGGAGCAATTTATTAAGTGCAATGTGGTAGAGATAGGGTGACACTTAAATCCATTTTTTTATAGCTATAACACTGGCAAAATTGAGGGATATTACCTTTTGGAAACAATATTTAATCTAGATCTTGTAGTTATAAGCTTACTGATTTAAAATGTCAGTCTGCAATTTTTATCAGCATTTTCAGCTTTAATTCCAGCATCACATGAAAAGAGCTGAAAACCCAATCACCATCTCACAAGCTGCGGAGTAATTATATACACTTTTTTTGCAGAGCTGTTCTTCATTAATTCATAATTAACATGATTTGATAACATAATCTGTGCTACTAACTTTTAACAGCTTGCTTGTGTCAACTGAAAAAGGACAAGTTTTTGTTTGCTGAGCTCCAGAGCTCTGGCACTTCTCTCCCATGCTCAGAAGCACCCACTCCCCACAATCCCTTCTGGGGATGCCCACCAAGCTTTTCTAACCCCTACTGCAATCAGAGGCTTTACACCAATGCTGTCCTCGTCCTTCTCCTGCCTCACATCAAACTGCTCTATGACATGGACTGGGGAATTTGACAGGCAATAAGATACAGAAACTTATCTGCTGCCAGCAAACTGTTTCCATGATAGCGGCATCAGAAAGGGAAAATGGCAAAGAGCAACCCACACTCTTCAACACGTTCCAGGCACTTGGGACCGGGTGGGGAAGGGCAGCACCAGCAATTCAGGATTTTCATTCCATTAAAGTAATGCCTTCAAAAGATACACTGGCTGGGAAAACCTGAATGGATTTTTCCTACATCCAGAAGAGAAGTAATATCTGCAGCAATTCCACACAAGCCCAAGGACCAGCAGTATGCCTGAGAAAACAGGATCTTCACTTCAGGTGCCCGATTCACACTTGAAAAGGTTGCATGAATTTGGATAAGCTTTATTTACTACTAAGGAACACAGAAGCAACAGCAATTCTGAAAGTATCCCAGAGTGAGGCTTTCCTGTTCTACTTTAAAAGCTTCCTCATCTTCAACTACTAAGCTCTCCTCCTCCAGCTTTCCATCACAGTAAGAGAAGCAGTGCAAGTGCCCAAGCATAGTTTGATCATGGCAGAAAAACTTTGGTTTTGCAGTTTTGAGACAAGAAAATCATTATCTTGGTGCTTAGGATACAGAGAAGCGGATTCCATTTTGTTACGGCAATCTATGTCGAAAACGATGTTTTCAAAATGATAACTAAGAACACAACAACCACACAACCCTTTCACATGTCTAAAAGCAACAGGAGCTTGACACAAAGCAAGTGCATTTTCAGGACGACGGCAACAACCACAGAAATGTGGAACGGGACTTCTTTTTATTTTATTTTTTAAAAAACATTCTCTTTGATTACTTTAGCTTGCACAATATATATCCCACATTGTATTTCATTTGTTTATGAGTATCTGGGCAGAACTCCAGTGCTTTGATGCAACCGGTCACAGTGAACAGCTCAGTTAAGCATGAGCACTACCACCAGCAGGGAAAGCTGGAGGGGTGCAGGACATGCAACACCATTCTCACATCCAGTACAGGAATGTCCAGTACAGGACAGGGTTGAGACCAACCAAGCAAACAGGAATGGAATTCCAGAAAGTTTCTTCAGCTCAACAGGAAAGAAACAGTCCAACAAAAGAAAAGACTCCAGGAAATACAATCACCTACCATTGAATGTAGTTATCTTTTCCCAGTCTGAAGGTGAAAAATGCGGAGTATAGATACGGTATGAACAACTACGACTGTCTGCAACTGGAACTATTTAGGGAGAAGCTTAAGTCAAAGACTCACTTTTCTGCATTGAAATTTCTCATGTTAGGAAAAAAGCTTCAAACTGATTCCCTGTCAAGAATGTGGTATCAGATGACATGGTTTTATGAAATGCACATGAGCCCAACTGTGTGTTTAGTTTTGTTTTTCTTATTAGACCGCAAGGCCAACTTCTTTTTATCAATATTTACTGGTAACAGACATTTAAGGCAGAAATACACTTGTATCATATTTCTGCTTCATCACTCATGCAGACAGGATTATCTAGAGACACCAACATTTGAAGAGCCCCACCTGAGAGACTTACATGGCTCCAATTAAAAAACACTGCCCAAAATCAGGAAGTTCATCCTGACTGCAGGGCGAAGGGGCTGGGACAAAAAAGTCACACTAAACAGGAGAACCACAGGCTTATAGAATGCTAAAGTATGCTTCTGTCAGGGCTGGTAACTGACCAAAGACAGAGAAAATAATATTTCTATGTTTGCATGAAATGCTATATATCCAGGAGTAAACACTTAGACAGTTTCCCTTGACTTAAGCCTAGTAAGGGGTGTGTTTAAATGGATTTCAAGACAATGGTCATCCCAGTTCCTCCTTGCTAGACTGGAGTGGTGACTGCCAGTAGGAAAATTGAGACAGACATGTTGAAAGATGCACTGGTGGGGGAAAGGCACTCAAGCATGCCTAAAATAGTGCCACAATCATCATCGAGCTTTTCTCTAGGCTTAGAAAGCCCAGTAAAAAAATCAGAACTACAGCACCCTTGTTAGAAACAACTTTCACCAGCACTGCTACAGTCATCCTGCAGAACAGATATTCCCCCATACAATTTGTGTGTGTGGAGGGGGGAATAGGACACTAAGTAGGGTAGAGACAAACATTTTTGTTAACTCTATATTGGTGACATGCACAAATGTTTTGCTAACTGTCCTACTCTGCTCTACCATGACCTCTTCTCCTCATCATGATGCACAAAGGGATTTTAAAAGTCTAATTTCTAGCAAAATGTGTTATGCTAATTGGGGCATAGAAATGTGTTTCATATCAGAGAAACGCATTAAAAAAATGATTTAAAAAGGTAAAAATCAACGTCATAAGCAGGCCGAGTCTTAAGAGTTTTGGGAGATTGTTTCAGAATATGATCCCTTGAATGTTTTAACAGTTCAAGTTCTGAGCTCTCCTCACATGAACTACGTGGGACAACAGGAGCTGAAGGGAGCACAGTTTGCACAACAGCTAAGAGTCAACACTGAATTTTATTTAACCAGGTTGAATGGTTAGGGGTAACACAGCCTCTGTATTTCAGAGAGCCTGATTTTAAAAGAAAAAAAATAGTAAAATCAATTCAGGTGATAAATTTGAACACAGATTTAACTTAATCTTCCATCTCAGTGTATTTTTGTATCATTTGCTTTTAGACTGTTCCTTGGAGCAGGAACTAAAAAGGCAGTCATTTTACCACGTCCTCCCATCATTATAATGCCATGCACCAGACTGGAGTTATTGAATAAGCTCATAAACCCCCAGGTTACATCATTCTTCATCGGCAGCCTTGCCTTTCAAGTGAGCTCTACTCTCATTTAAAGGCCTAGAGGCTGTCCTCCAGCATGCCCTGTCTTTGAAGATGAAGCCCCAGCTACATTGTATAGAGAAGACCTGTCCATTCGTACCTTTGCCAAACTGCGCAGCAGGTTTAAACAACTACGCAGGACAGTGCACTTCATTTCCAGGCTCCTCTTACTCAGTCTCAAGTTGAAAAACAATATTTTTCTTTCTGCTAGGGCACTCCTGAAATAAATGTTCCAAACAGTGATGATCCAAAGGCATTAAAGAAAAAAGTTACAACTTAAACAGTGTGACACAGAGGATGAATAAAGAAAACTTTTCCATACGGAAAAGTTCTTAAAATTTGACATTTCTTTTCAATGTGTTTATCAGAAAGACAGCAGTGAATTCTGACTGCTTTAGACAGAAGAGAATCAAAACCCCTGGGATATAGTACACAAAAGAGCAATTGCAAAGAAGGGAGAACAATCCTACAGTTTCTCTTGAAACTTAACTAGTAACAGTTTTTTCTTAAATGGCTGAGAAAGGTTGGAGTTTGCAGTTTGAAGTCAGCCACATGTTACTTATCAATGCTTCAAATGCAGGGTGAGTAAGGCAGGCCATGTCTGGTTCCTTTTGCAATAGGGAAAAATCTCTTTTGAAGTCTTTTGAGGGACTGACAAGGGAGAAAGTGTCAGGAAAAGGATTTGACAGGTTTTGCACAGTGAGGGGCAAAAAAACGTCTGGAGTAAAACCTCTTCACTAAATTGGGCAAAGAGATAGAAACCTCTCCTTCAGCACTGGAGACACAAGATAAAAAGTCTAAGACTCTCTTCTATCTTTTTCCCAGCCATACATTAATTCCTTTTTATGCTTTTTGCCAGCTTCTCATCTTACCAGGAGCCTGAAGGAGAGGCCAGTCCAGCACCAAAGGGAACACAGTCACCCTGGGGCTCCATGCACAGCAGTCAGTCTCCCAGGAAAACAACTTACATTTTAAACACCCCAAGCACCACAGAAGACCTAAATGTAAAGGTGGAAGTGACCAGCTGAACGATCTTACTCTGTTTCTTGAAATGAAAGACATTATCAATGCACACGCTGCTGTCGCTGTCACTGTTTCTCTCTGGGACAGCATTTCCTGCAGTTTCAGTTCTGTGCAAGTAACTAACCTGAGAAGTTCCTCAGCACCTGCAACCTAAGTGTGCAATTATCCACCACTAAGTCAAGAAATAGATTCATTTCATTTTTACCAGCACTGTAAGTTGCTCTGCCCTTTCTTTTAAATTCCCACACCCTTGAAGACGCAAAAAGGAAACACATTTTTTTCCTCAATCACAAAGATAAATGCTTGATATAGCTCCACATAAACTGTACTCTTATCTGTAGCAAACTGCTTTTGCATGAACAACCTACACAGCTAAAATATGCAAACTTAGCATTAACTCAAGAGGATAGAAAGCTCCAGAGTTCACTACATCACTCAGAAGTAACAGCTTCCTGCACTCTCAGTAGAAGGCAGCAGCTCAGCACTTTAATGCTAAGTGTACAGAAGTATGCAGCAAACTTTTATTAATAAAAACCATTGTCTTGACATTTTAGTAAAGTGATAACGTTTTAACTCCTTCCTTCTGCTTCATAGTGCTGCACTTGCAAGGTACATGTAGCATTTCACAACAAAGCAGACAAATTTCTCCAGTTCAAAAAATAACTCGCCCCAAGAAGTCCCAGCCAGGTGTTAGCAACAGGATTATTTTAATGTAGACTTCTTATTTACATAACAGGCACAAAACTAGGAGTTGTAATACTGAAAACACTGTTAGAAAAAAACCCCAAACCTTCAGATAAGAGATAAGGCGCTAGAATCTCTAAAAGACTGCACTGCAAGAATGATTGCTGCCCATTATAAAAGTAAGAGCACATTGCAACATATGCCAGCTATACCACAGTAACTCTTGGACAACACAATAGGCAGAAGTGTCTGAGAAATGTATGAAAGACCTCACTTCTGAAACAAGCTACTGCTCAGGTTTTGCTGTCTTCATACTCATCTTCTGCATCTTTAGGAACTGTACACACAATGGTTAAATAACAAGCTGAAGTCTGCATAACAATAACAATATTATTAAATAACAAGCTGAAGTCTGAATTACTGTAATGAATGTCCAAGCTGTGGACACCACATTCACACATCTTTGACGATACCTATCACCAGCTGGTCAGTGTACCCAGTTGTACAACCAGGTAAAATCCACCTCACTCTGGCTAGAACTTGCAGGACACCTCAATATCCTTACACAGAGAAGTTCCATTACATACCTAGAACAAATACTATGCAGTATTGTTCAGGCTCTTGCACACATCCCAAAACTAAGGTACAATGTCATCCCACAAAAGTATTTTTTTTACCACTTTGAAGTGGCAGTTTGCTGCTTTAGTTCCCCTTGTCCCCATTAAAATCATTACACTAAATGACGAGCAAGAACAAAGCCAGTAATTCAGACAATGAATAGATTTGGGTACCTTGATTTTTTCCACGGCTCTTCTTGCTCCAGTAATGTATTTGACCTGTAAAACAGCAGAAAGAGATTTTTGACTCCTGGTATGCTTTTCAACTTGAAATATACTGTACACTTAAAGCATTAACACAACATTCAGTTTCTTGAACTCTATCGGATCATTTCATTGAATTACATTTTCTGTTACCATCACATAGCACAGTTTTCATACACAAAATCTCACAGGGAAGTCTCATTTAAGAGCACCTAGTTGGGAACCCCACCATTTTGCCCCATCACACCAGGTTACAAATCAGAAAGTAAAATCCAGCCCACCTGCCTCATTTTGAAAATAGAGCCCGACAGCCACAACCCACAATTCCTCTTGTGGCCCAGCAGAAGCTGAACTCTGGAGCAGCAACTAGGCTGCCGAGCAGGCAGGCTCCAGGCGGGTGGGGAGCCAAGGCAAGGACACAATGCTGCTCTTTGAAGGTTGGTGACTGCTGGTGTGCAAAGTTCACAAGGAAACAACCGCCTTGCTCTGACCCTTTCCCACCACTAAGCAACTATGAGTTTTCCTCTGGCCTTCATCTTCTAAAATGGAAGTGAGTAAATAATATAGCAATTGTTTACTTCCATCATCTTTTGTCTTCTCGGTCTTTGAGCACAAGTTATCTTCAATCAAACCTGACAAATCTGTTTCCATCATCTTCCCTTTTCCCTCAACAGCTCCTCTAAGGAAAAGTGGTTATTTCCTGGGGGATGGGAGCCAGGGGCCAGACTCCTTCATTTCATACATGCATATGAATCATCTGCTACATTTTCTTAAGATCTATACACTGCAAATTAGACATTTTATGCATTGTGAAAACACTGAGCTCAGCCTACCATCAGGCACAGGCGGTACTTCTCACCAACCTGTTAATTCATTTTCATTGGTCAGGTTGTAGCAGCCTCTTTCAACCATCACCAGCTTTTCCCTATTACTCTTTCATGACTTCAGGACAGCACCCTCAAGCATTACTGTTTAGGGCTTCTCAGTATGTTGTACTACAAATGCATCACCAGTTCCAACATTTCAGCAGGCAGGCTATCCCATTCCCCATCATCACTAAGGGCTGGATTATTTAACATTCTCCATATTTCAGCAGGAAAGAACTGACTTCCAAAAAACCCAGCGTGAACAAGAAGGCGGCAAGTACTCAAAATTACTGTAAGACATCATTGTCACAAAATACTCTGGAGCTAAAACCAAAACTTTCAAGGGAATCATGGTTAAAATACAATGTTATTGCACATGTGCTCGAATTGTCCATTTTTCTGGAATTACTTTGTCACAGAAAGTCAGTTCCTTGCTCACTGAAAAATAAACCTTGCCATAAATACAGCATTATTTTCAGCAAGTTCATATGTAGACTTATAGTCAGCATTAATACAGGTACGCAGCCATAAAACTATTTCATCTACTTTTAGACCTGACAAGAATACAGTTTTAGAGGACAGAATTGGCTCTAGCCAGGTGCTCTGCATGGGGCTTGGGCACATTTGCTTATTTTGCTGTCCTGCCAACTGCTCCCTGGCAGAGCACACAAAGTGATGGCAGCGACCGGGGAAAGAGGAAGAAGCGTATTGGCATCAAAATGTCCTGTTAGAGCAGGAGCCCTCCACTGCATCAGGAATTTAAATGCTAACGTGACTTTATTCTTGGCATGACGACAGCTTATTTTTCATCTACTTCACACTGCTAGAGATAAGGGAATACTATTTTAATGCAAGTTCCTGATATGTTATTTTCAGCACAGCCACCACCCCAAAGAGATCCTGTCTTGCAGGCTCCCAGCTACTGTTTCTACAGGGCATTGGTAGACCACTCTCAGACAAGAAAAATGAATATTCTCTCCAATTTTGTCAGCTCCAAGCCCCATAGCCCTGGGTTGGCAGGACACAGAGGTGCCCGTTTGCCATGCTGTTTACACGACTTTACACCACCCCCGTGGGGACCAGCCCACCCCCAGGGAAGCAATGACCAGCTTGCTCAGCTGTGTCCACCTCGGGGCACTGGAGAAGATGGAGACCTTACAGCTCGCAGCAAAAGGAGGCAGTGGGGGAAACGGCTGAAGCCAGGAACTGTGACACTCCAATCGTCATATACTTTCGAGCAGATTTTTTTCCTGTCCTTTGTCACAAGCTCTTTGCTACAATCCCTTTCTTCTCCATGTCCCTTCTCCCTAGTATCCCTCACTGCACTGCCACAAGCTCTTCTTCTCTCCTCAATTCAAAAGTTTTCATTATTAAAACAAACAAAACACAACGAAAATCCCTCAGCAATTGTGAAGCTACTACGCTAGTTGGTGTCATGACCTAATTCACTCTGCTTAATCCATCAGGGTCTTTTCATCCCACTCTACCCATCCCTGGAGTATGGGCAAGAAACTCTGATGGAAGCACTGGCCAGCAGTTGTCTTCACTGCACTTAGCATTGTTTAGGCCTTGTTCACAGCTCTAATTAATTAGATGCCCCTATGGCCAAAATCAAACCATACATGCACTAATGAAGGATACAGATTGTATACAGATTGTAAGAATGGGGAAAAAAAATCTGATAAGGAGTAAGTCGCACAGTAAAGAACCAACTCAAAGCCAACTCTCAGATCAGGGTAAATAACCACAAGACATACTTTCATGAATAAATTAGGAAGAGAGCGATGGATTTTCACTCAAGAAATGGCAGCAGTAAGACAAATATTGAATACGAGCAGCTTGAAAAAAATTTGCAATGCATCTGAATTAATGCATATGTCAGAAATCAGACATATTACACAGCTCCTAACAGGATACTGAAAATGCAAGCACAAATTACATGTTAAATGAGGGTTTCAGCCTGTGGGACAAAGGGATTTGTGAATCAGAGATACCATTTCTCTTCCTGAGAATTAAAATGCAAATGCCCCTTGGTTCTTTGAGAGCTAGCTCTCCCCCTCCCAGAGAAGAATCATTTTAGAGCTGCATGCAGAAACTTGGAGTACCCACAGCAACGGATAGTCAAGGAACTGATGGGACAGCCCATAGAGACACCTCCTGAAATGAAAATATGTTCTTGTTCAACTACTCATATTATAATGGCTGATTAGTGTACATGCTGATTTGAATCCAAACCTTGAGTATAAAAAGCAAAGCTCTAGTAAATATTTAAGAGAATTTTGAGTTCCCAACTGAAGAGCTGGCAACTAAGGTTTTTTTAACAAACAAAACCCTCAGAAGATTATGCAACTCTAAGAGCCCTTAAGGAAACAATTGGGAATTTTTCATAACATGGTATTTCCTTATACCACTGACCACAGGAATGCAAACAGTTCCACCAGAGATTTCTTCATTGGAAACAACAGACAATCTAACCATGTTTCCATCTTTTCCACTCTCAGTGCTCAACAAACAAAATAGATGATATAATAGGATACAGAAACGTCCTACCAGGGCTACAAGATATCTTTACTAAAACTCAGCACCTGAGAGGCTTTACAACAACATATTTCCTGAGGGTTAGAGAGAACTTATGTTTAATTATCAAGCATCTTTGTCTAATAAAAATTCACGCTTCCACTGTGACTTCTACTTATTTGTTGGACTTCCCCCAGACAGTGTTAGTATCCCTATCAACCAGAACTGGGCCCACAGCCCCAGCCATAACTCAGTCTGTCAGTAACAAGACTCAGTCCCGCAGCATTCCCTGACAGCGAGGCAGGCGAGGGGAGCGAGGAGCACTGGCACAAAGACAGGCGCTGTTACTCAACTTGTCAAGTGGAAGAAAAAGTATTAGTGCTATGAGTACATCCCTTGTACCTTATACAACATCCCTGTGCTGGTTTTGGCTCGGATAGAATTAATTTTCTCCATAGTAGCTGGTATGGGTCTATGTTTTGTATTTGTGTTGGAAGCAGTGCTGACAACACCGAAATGTTTCGGTGAGTGCTGAGCAGGGCTTACACAGAGTCACTCTCAGAGCGCTCCACCAGTGAGGAGGCTGGGGGTGCACGTGAAGTTGGGAGGAGACACAGCTGGGACAGCTGACCCAAACTGACTGAAGGGATATTCCAGACCATGTGATGTCCTGCTCAGAATACAAAGCTGGGGGAAGGAGGAGGGTGGGGACACACGCTCGGAGTGATGGTGTTTTGTCTTCACAAGTCACTGTTATGCACGATGGAGCCCAGCTTTCCTGGAGATGGCTGAACACTGGACTTCTTATGGGAAGTGGTGAATGAACTCCTTGGTTTGCTTTGCTCATGTGCACAGCTTTTGCTTTACCTATTAAACTGTATTGATCTCAACCCAGGAGTTTTCTCACTTACTCCTCTGATTCTCTCCCCAAACCCACTGTGAAGGGGGAGAGCAAGCAGCTGCGTGACACTTAGTTGCTGGCTGGGATTAAACCACAACACTCCCATATTAATCTGATGAATGTATTTCTTCACCAGCTTCTTTGTTTGGGATTATTATTCAAGCAATGGCAGCTGACACTATGAACTCCCCCAAAGGAGGCTGGAAATGTTGGCCTGTCGGTATGGGCAATGGCACTCTTGGTACTCACAGTCTAGCAGCCTTCAGACCCTGCATGAGGAGACCAAGTATCACAGACAGCCCCAAAGGAAAGGCAAGCCAGGCCTTACAAAGGGACTTAATTTTCTTGACAGCTACTTAGCAAGTCGCTATCACAGAGAAAGCAATTTACACCCTGTGCTGAGCTTCTTGCTGCTAAGAGAGGAAAAAGAAAAAAATGAACATAAGCAACGATAAAAGCAGAGAGATTCGTTAGAATCCAGGACACTAAAAGCTACTCATCATCAGCACCCTGACAAGCATCTGACATTGCAAATTTGCAACTCGGTTAAGCCAAGATTTTAATCAGGGCTACAACTGTACTTAATTCTCTCCACTGCAGCCAAAGGAAAGCAAGGGGAACAAGTCATAAAAACAGAACAGAATTGAAATGTGCTGCAAAGAGACCAAATTGTTTTCAGAAGGAAAAAACAAAGCAAACAGAACACATGAAATACAAAGCTTGATGGAGTTAGTATGCCAAACAAGTCAAGATTTTTGGATGGTAGGAAAGACAGACAAATTTCTTAACTTCAGATAGAGATGTTAAGACTTTGCTTGGGTGGAAGAATGTTTGCAATCTATAGCAGAGAGATTATTACTCTGGTAGTCAAGGAAACTACTCTCACAATATTTCAAATTTTGGAGTTCCCCTTTTAGGAGAGAACATGGAAAAATCCTCCATGCTCTTCAAAAAGGATACAGCTTTGGTGTCCCATATGCAGACAACAAAGCCACAAGGCTTTGACAAACTAATGGCAGTGCAGAAGAAGAGGTCACCATCATAAACAAAGTATGTCTAGACTGTATTTCAATCTCTTGAGATAAATGATATAATAGCCATTGCAAGTCTCCCAGAATATTTTCATGTACAAAGCCACTTACTAGGAGTTACAGAACAGGAAGACAAAAATTTCAAGCTAGGCTTTATTTGAACTACTGCATCTCTTGATCTTTCCTTTCAAAGAGATAGGCACTGAACTCTCAAATGATGTTGAAGATCTAAACGTAAATTTTATAAAGAAATACCTTGGTTTAATTACAAACAGTACAGCAAAAATCATTTTTCCAGTTATTAACTAAAATCCCACATCAGCTGATATGCCAAAACCTGCGCTAAGCTTTAGACGACTATTCAAAAAATACGATTTATTTTTCTTACCCTTGGTGTCCCAGAGAAAAACATGCACCAAAAGATTTTCAGTTTAATCTTACTGGTGATGCTACAGAGAACTACCCAAACTGTGCAAACTGTAAGGCAAGGCAGCTGTTAGAGCACACCACATATTTCCACAATTAGAACATAGTAATATCAAGCTATGCAAGAAATGATTTGCTGGTTTTCATTAAAATGCACAGTTCATTCTGATTTTTTTCCTACAGTTCCTGCACCAAGTTGTGTGCTCAGAATAGCAGAGCCTAGGTAACACTCCTACTCAAGCTGAATGGGCACTACAGTCAGTTATATTTTGGTGTGAATCAGGAGGCAGAGACTGATTTTTAAAAAGATGTTACAAATCAAAGCTATTGAAAAACATCTGAAAATCTCTGATTACGACTTCTGGCTGAACTAAATACCTATGAAAATAAAGATGCTAATTTAAACGTACCTTATGGTTTACAGTTTATTATAATGCTTATTATTGGATTTTTACTTTTTTCATCTGACAATTCCCAGCACTAAAGGCTCAGTGCTTAACAATTCAGTGTTGTAAAAAAAAATAAATATATATATATATCTATCTCTGCTCTCTGGTGTCTACTGCAATTAGTAACTGTTTCTCAGCAGGACAGTAAAAATAGTTTCACATGGGGTATTTTAAGTACTGCATTATGAAATTTTCACATAAACACAGTCCAAGCAGTGAGAAATGGCACTTTCAGAAATTATCTGAATGGCCTTAACGATCTGGATGCCCAGTACAGTTCTGCAACAGGCACCCCACCTGGCCTCAGGAAAATAATTTCAGCATTACAAGCTTCTGCTCTCGTCACCCCCTTAAAATGAGGTGAAGTCCCCATGGAGATCAGTGTCAGTCCAGCTGTATTCATTCATTGCTGTATTGCATCTCTTTCAGTGGCAGGTACTTCAGGACAGACAAAATACAAGTGTTAAATGTGGCTTCAAAAATCCTGTCAAGGGGAGGTGGACAGTGCTACTTTAGGTTTCATTAGGAACAATAAAAAAAGCCTATGTTACAGCTACAGACAATATATTTAAGCAAAATTAATTTCAAGCGATGTCCAAGGTTTGGCTAATTGTGAACAAAAAAGCCCCAAACATGTAGCATTTTCCAAGTCACTTAATACCCCCAAACTTGCATACTAATCCTTTTTCTCTTCTACTTTGTTCCCCACGCTCCACAGATATTCTGGTATTCAAACTCCTCAGATTTAAAATCTTTGCTGGAAATAAAAAGAAAAAATAATAATAAAAATAAAATCTCAGTCCTCTTCCAAAAGCAAAGGAAATGTGAAAGCTCGGCACAACTCCTTGCTCACCTTTGTTAGCACAGGTTTCCTGCTTGCTTCTTGTCCCTGAGACAGTGTCTCTCATTTTCTACCATCTTTTCGAGTCAACTCCAACTCTTTAGCTTTTGCTACCATCTCATTGCTGTCATCACATTTCACCGAGTAGTATGTCATACTCGCTCCCTATTTTAAAAGTTGCTGTTGGCTCCTCACTGGAGACCATCCACTGCAACCACTCCTGCCTTGCGGTCTGCAGGATCCCACCCTCAGCAACACACACTCCTTCCAAACTGTCACGACCACTAGAAGTTGTAAGACATTCCACCCTCCACCCATTGGGCTCCTTTCATGGTTTGCTCCTACTTCTGCATTCAGTTTTTGGCACCACGCCCTACACTTAAAACACTTGGTCTTTGGCCCACTCCTCCTCTTTCATTGCCACATGTGCTCTTGGTATGAAAGCTGCCCATAAGCATTGCTTTGGCTAACCTCCTATAAACCATAAATACACTAGTTTACCACTATGAAATGGCCCTGCACTTACTGAGACCTTTTTATTCCCAATCTGACATCCACTAGAGAATATTTTTACATTTTTATTCACCTCAAATGCACAATCAGAAGCAACTTCTTGGTGCTGTATGCAGCCCATCTACCTCCTACCCTTCTCAAGACAACCACTACGGCATCAAGTATTCAAACAAGGAATAGGCACTTCAGGGAGCAAGACCTCTGCTCCCTCGGTGTCCATCTCTCACACAGGGAAACGACTTCCCAACTCACTCCTACATGTACCTTTGATATGCCATTCTCATTACACTTGCATGTAAAAAAATATACTCAAACCTTTCCAGTTATAGTGCTGGCATAGTGACAGTGGTCTGCCCAAGGATAAAAAGCAAGACAAGCGTCAGAGAATCTTTCCCTACGTTTTCATATAAAGCATGAATAAGATGTAGAACACCCTCACACTACATTTCATTTCACAGCATGGTTTTTTGCCCAATGTCCATTCAAGATGTTTTTACTAAGAAGTGATGCTTGCTAACTGGGTGCTTCAGCCACTGGAGCACTCACCAATTCCCTTTCTGATCTGATCTTTTGCTTCAATACTGTGTTGTTTTTATCTACAAGACATCAAATATACAGCACCTGCACTTGCACATGATTTTCTCTTTCAACTGTGAGGCTAAAGCATTACTCCCTTTCTACTTCAGCAACATTATTTCTGAACATTTCCAGCAGGATTATGGGCATTATATATCTCTAAGACTGTCCAAACTTTTTTCATACCTGGCCCCAAAACACAGAGAAGAGTCAAAATACAAATGAAGCCCTGTAGCTGAAGTTTTGAAGGGCTGGAGAGCATTGTCCTTACACTCCCCAGAGCAACTGAGGCAGTCAGCCCAGTTACATCAGGGCGCAGCAGAACCTCCCACGAGGAACCTCTGTGCCCAGTGACAGATGATCAAAGACATTTCACAACATAACCTTCAGATGTATGCTATTATTTTATTCCAGTTTTAATAGATAAAGAAATTTCTGGATTCACAACACCACTATAGCTGCAAAACTAATAGTGATCACTGCACATACAGATCTTTAAATACTTTTCCTCAGCTGCAAAAACCCAAACCCCTTATTTATTGAAACAAGCTGTATTTCAAAGATCAATTTGTTTCAACTATCCAACTCCACTGGTGAAAGAAAGACAGATTTTATCTGTATTCTTTCCACTTTATTCTGATATTATGAACAGAAATGTTGCCTCTTCAATTTAATCACTGTCATGAAATACTCGATCTGCTCCCCAAACCTGAGAAAGAATAGAAACCCACTTTTTTGTTTTGAACTCTATCTCACTTGTTCCCTTCTGACTTCTACAGAGCTTAATTCATCCAACCTCCACCCTAACCCCTGGGAGCATCTTGTACTTTCCAGCCATCTGGACTGTATTTACTTTACTAAGAAGAAAATAAAATTTGTTCACGAACAAAGAAAATCCCCTTACTATCTTCCTGTCTCGTCTGCATACTTCTTCAGTTATCTTCTAAATTCTCATTTTCTCAAAAAAATCATTGTGCCCTCTGGGGAGCTCTCAGTCTTCCTTGGGACCTCTACTGAGGTCATGCGACTTCTTCAATTACCATTTTCTAGTGCTACCTTTTTTCTTTAAAAAGTGAAATTACTTCCCTCACGCCCCCCCCAGCCCATCCCACAACTTTCTCACTTCACCCCACTCCACTACCACTCCCCCACTCACCTCCCACATTCCCATCTCACACAGATACAACCG